>CM023858.1:30927776-31042776 GCA_013389735.1 Phaseolus lunatus | reverse complement strand
CGATAACGATAATAATGTATACATTACTAGGACATCCTCCTAGAGCATGTTTCGATCGACCTCAGTCACATCATCCAATGAATTTTTCAATATGGAGATCCTCTCACGAGCAACGACTCCAAGATAGCTGCTTAAAGTATCAACATTAGGACCAGAAGCCACTCCGGTGCTGAAATCAATGATGACTAGTGTCTTCTCACCACTAGCATGTCTCAATGAAAGATGCCCGAGTCTAGTAGGTCTTTTAGTGGATCTTCTAGAAGGAGGGGTAGAAGAAATCGGAGTCTGATCGTCAACCATATCTGTGTTAAAAAAATTAGGTAACAAACATTAGTTAAATTGCATCGAAAGAAAATCATATAAAACGAATACATAAAATATTATCAAAAATATTTCTAAATTCATACATAGTGGGTTAAATATTCATATGTATATTCCATCACTGTGGTCTTTACGGGTTGCATGTATATCATTAACTACATCGTCATCTTTATTCATTATCATTGGTGTGAATGAATGGGGGTCACCATTTTCAATATTAGGGTTTAAGGTCACCATTTGAATAAGCTGTGAGAAAAGAAAAAAATGCATAACAGAGATAAAATAGAATGTGCAATGCAGTATAGAGATGAAACAAATTTGTGATGTTTAAAAGCACTGTTAGCAGAATAGTGATTTATAAACATTACAACAGTGTTGGCAATCTATGCATATGATCAATTCAACCAATTAATTTTGGAAACAGAGAAGAAATCAATCAATGCTTTTTCAATTTTATTTTGATTAGAATTCAAAAGCTGTAAAGATTCTTCTAGTCAATAACAAATTCCTAAGAAACTCACATGAAGGCACAATCAAATAGTCAAAGAGATTTTTCCATTTCTCTTTCCTAGTCACATGTGCAATACAAAAACAGAAAAATAATATGTTAAAACAACAATAAATCAATTAAAATTTTGCATCAGAGAAAAAATAATCAACTGATATGCTTTTTAATCAATTAAAATTTTATTGCAGACAACTACTTAGACAAATTATACCTAATTCATTTCATAGGAAATTAAATCTATCTCTTGCAAGAGGCTTAGTGAATAGATCAGTTAATTGTAATTCAGTTCCAATGAATTTGATTTCACAATTACCATTTGCAATGTGCTTATGAAGGAAATGATGTCTTATTTCTATATGCTTTGTTCTTGAATGCATTATATGATTCTTAGTCAAATTAATTGAAATTGTATTATAACAAAATAGAGGAATATTATTCAAGATAATTCCAAAGTCACTTAGCTGCTGTTTTAACTAAAGTGTTTAAGCACAACAACTCCCTACAACTATGTACTCAGCCTCGGCTGTGGATAGTGCTACACATGCTTGCTTTTTGCAATGCTATGAAATCAAGCTTAATCCTAGCATGTGACACATTCCACTAGTGCTTTTCTTGTCAATTTTACACCCTGTAAAGTCTGAGTCGGAATAGCCAATTAAATTCAAAGGGACATTACAAGGATACCACAAACCAACTTTCGTAGTCCCTTGCAAGTACTTCAAGATCCTCTTGGCAGCATTGTAGTGTGACTCCTTAAGTGTATATTTATATGTTTGCTAACTGCAACATCATCTTTGTAGGTAGTATTTCAACATCTCCAATTTTCTTTAACATAGATAGAGGCATGAGATTAATACTTGCTCCAAGATCTAATAATGCTTTGTTCACTGTAAAATTTCCTATCGAGACTGGCAAAGTAAAACACCCTGGATTTCCAAATTTCTCTGGCAAAGATTTCTGAATTATTGCACTGTAACCCGTTTCAAATTCCATAGTCTCTTGATGCTTCAATCCTTTCTTCTTTGTCAATAGATCCTTCATAAATCTGGCATAAGTGGGCATCTATTCCAAAGCTTTAGTAAAAGGATATTGATATCTAAATGCTTAACAATTTCCAAAAATCTAATAAATTGTCACTGTATATTCTTCCTTGAAGGAGCATGTGGGTAAGGTAAATCTAGAATTGGAGCACTCTTCTTTACATTATATATACTTTTTTTTTCTTTTTTCTTTTGTATATGTACACTCTCTTTTTCTCTTTTCTTTTTTTTTCTCCTCACAAAAAATCAAATTGTCTCCAATCCCCTTTGATGCAAAACTAGCTTGTTTTGGCTTCTTTTTTTTGTTGTAGTTTTGTATGATGGGGAAGAATGGACTTGAAAATGATATCAATGGCTGAATTGAAGTGTGGAGAAGATGAAATGAAGAGGGGAATTAGAGGCTTAGAAGAGGTGTGGCAAACTTCTAAGAAGATTCAAGCAAAACACTAATAGAAGTGCAAACTTGAGAGTGAGAATTTAAAGACAAATTAGCTAGCAACTTGGGCAGCATTTCATTATCAATTCAAATCTCATTTACTAGGGACAGCCAAGGTGCAAGCTTTAACCCTAAAAACTCTCCACTCATAGATGGACATGTGACTCTCTCTAATTGGAGCAAATCCGATAAAATTAGAGGTTGACAAGTGTCCTCCTCTAATTGGAGAGAATTCTTTCCATTCTCATGAAGACAAATGTCCTTTTGGCATTGGTGGGAATCCTCTCCATTAAGGAGATGACTTGTGGACCTTCATGCCTTACTTGCCACTCCATGCTTTCTATTTGCACTTTAGTAATTTATTTGTGCACCCTAGATGGTCTAGAGTTGCATTAGGTCCAAGGAGGCCCAATTGTAACTCTAGCTAGACTCTTTCTTTTTCTATTTACACCCTACTCTAATTGGCCCAATACATGTCCCATGAAAATTGGCCCAAAACATGGCCCAAATACAAGCCCAAAATAAAGCCTATACTACTCTATATAATATTTATAAAACTAGACAAAAATGGAAGAGCAGACAACATTAATTCTCCCTAAGATGAGATTCTTCTAAAATCCTTTTTTTGCTTCCAATCTTCTTAGCCAAATGTTTCGAGGCTGGATGGTTTTCATCACCCTTTCCTATAACTATTCCAATTCTTGTAGTGACTGACTTAAATTGCTCGTTGGATTTTTTTCTAATGATCATTATGAGATTCTTTCAAATGTTTTGCAATTTGTCTCATTTGTGTCTCCAAACTTTGGATAGCGACGTCAATGTTCTTTTGGTTGGACAGTGATGATTGCATAAATTTCTCCAAAGCATCCTCCAATTTGCTTATTCTCTCTTAGGATGAAGTATATAGTGGGTGTTGTTTGTTGAAAGGGGCCTTGCTTAAAATTTTGATTTAAATTGCTTCTCCAACCTTGAGGATAATTATTATCGGAGAACCCACATTGCCTTCCTTGATTTCCCATATAATGATCCTCTTCTTCCGATGGATTATTTTGAAAAGAACAGTGACCATTGGGATGATAACCTCCACAAAAATCACACTTCATTGATTGAATTTGACTCTGATAAGAAGGCACAACTTGTACTTGTTGTGGTAGACTTGATACCTGCTTTGTCAATGCTTCTATCTATTGTGCCAGAATTTTGTTCTCACCAAAAGTGCATTTGAAGTATTATAATCCATCGTCCCCTTCTTTGGCTCATTTTGCCTATCATTTTGGGCTTGATAATCTGTTGGTGTCAATGCATCAATAATCTTTGTCGCCTGTCCTACTTCAACAACCATCATTGTGCCATGAGCTACAGCATCTAGGAGCATCTTAGTATCAGATCTGAGACCATTATGAAAGGTGCTCAATTGAGCAATGTCTTCAAACCCATGATTTGGGCATTTTCTTAGCATCATTTTAAATCTCTCCCATGTCTCACAGAAGACTTTGCTTTGATGTAGCGAGATAATGGAAAAAATATTTGTAAATTTTTTTCCTCTTCATCCTTCCTACTAGTGAGGCTCTATTTTGGATGTGATTTGAATCAGTATTTTGCCTTTCCTGCCAATGAAAAAGAAAATAAATGCATATAAAAATTTTCAAGATCACCTAATTGAAAGCCCATTGTTCCCACCAATTCATAAAATGTGGACAAATGTGTATATGGATCCTCATGGTTCATTGTTGTAAATTGATGGGTACTGATAAGACTAAGCAAAGCAGATTTCATCTCCAAGGCCTTAGTGGTAATAGGTATTGCAATACTAGAAAAATGCCTTGACTCTTGTGTTGATCAAGGTTGATCTTGAGCTTTGATGTCTCCAAATCCATGGTGTTTGGTGGAAGGCTGGAGTTGCTACTTGTGTGGGTGGGATCTGGGTAGATTAAAGTGTAATCCACTCTTTGTTTGAATCTAAAATTGATTTGAATCAAAACCTTTTTGAAAAAGATTGTTTTCTAAAGAAGTGGAAAACCAACCTGTTGTTTTATCGTTTCAATCGGTTGTTTGACACTTAGTGGTTTTCGAAAAGGGTTTGAAGCTGTTTGACTTGGTTGACTTTGCTATCAAACCAATTCTACCGGTTGTTTCAAAAAATCAACAGATTGTTTTTTGAAAATCCATAACAAAATTTCTGTTAAGTTTGGTAAATTAGCTTTAAATGTTTTCTAGCTGTTTTGGCTCCTGCTTTAAATGTTTTTAACAAACCTTTGGAGTATATAAAGGTTGTTTTATGCTCCTAAAGGCAATTGAAACAGTTTAGACATTTTGAGATTGAAAAAACATATTTGAGTTTTCAAGATTTGCATCAAGCTTTTGGATTTTCACAAAGGAGTGGAATAGGATTGTTGTAATCTTTTGTTTTTGATATTGATCAGGTGTAATCCTTTCTTTATCTCTTGTATTTATGAATATTGGAAGTGTAAGCAGAATTAGAGGGTGTTTTGAATTCTGTGGTGGTATGTGCCAAAGGAAGTGTGTGGCTTGAGGTGTTCAAGGTCACTTCTTTGGTGTGGTTGTTTGTAATCTGGATTTTGATTGCATAGTAGATACCCAGTGGTTTCTGGGGGCTGGATGTAACTCTTGGGATAAGAGTGAACCAATATAAATTGCTTGTGTGCTTTTCTCTTTCCCTAAACTCATTTACATTATGCTTTTAAGTTGTTTTTAAAACTACTGATAAAAACAACCAGTTGAATTGCAAAAACAACCGGTTAATTTTCTGGAAATCAACTTAAAAAGTTTTGTTTCATTGTTATTTCTTTCTCCATGATTTTGCGTTGAAGTTTATTATACCTTCAAAGTTTACAAAAATATTTTTTAAACAATTCACCCCTCCTCTGTTTTAAGGCCATATATTCTAATATCCTGTTGCCTGGCATAATCTTCAAGTGTTCTCCGACTAAGGAAACCTGGCTTTGATACCATATGATGTGAGTTGATTTTAAAATTGCACATTTTATGGGTTTCACTTTGTTTGAGTTTTTGTTTTAAGCAGAATATGGTGAGAAACCCAAAAAAGATTCCCACTGGACACGAACTTAACCAAGTGGTTAAGTAAGTGTGAAGGTTCACTTTTAGAGGACAAAGAGAAAACACAATTATATGATGACTTAGATGATGATGGGCGGAAATGAAGAACATAAAAGATGAAAGGAAAAGCAAGCTAAAAATCGAATGGTAAAGAGCAATACAAGAACATAAAATGAATGGAAAATGGTGCAAAGGAGAAATTAAAAGATGAAAAGGAAAGAGATGCTTAGGATGATGAAAGTGTGGTCACGCCACTTGGAGGGGAAAGAGACTCCAAGATGAGTGGTGAAAAGCTGCCACTTGAGGTGTTGTGCACTCAAGATAAGAGCCAAAATACTAGGAGACTCAGCTCACTAAACACTCCTACAGAGTTTCCTTTCTATTTCAAAAATTCAATGGGAAAATACATGGGGGAAGACACCCTTTACATAGGAAGGAGTGACTTGGAGAGCAAGATGAGAAAGGTAGAGATGGCATGGATGAGGGGCGGCCCTAGGGTTGACTATGGTCAATGCCGCCCCTTAAACCTAGGGTTGGGTTGAAGTCCTAAACCTAGGTGCTCAAGAAGAGAAAATGGGCTTGGTACAAGCCCAAGTTGCTAAGTACACTCCCATTTATGCTATGTTAAACCTAATCTATTGAAATTAAAAATAAAGAGACTAGTTGGTACTCAGCTTCCATCACGTGGGCTCTACTCCTGGTGGTCCCCTGAGGAATGATAGGTTCTAAGGCACTAGCTAGTGGATGATCTTGAACTTGCCCTGGGTCTTGTGTCATGCTCCTAGTCACCCTTTTGGAAGTTTGAGCTAGTTCAAGGGATGCTCTATCTCTCAGGGCTTCATCAGACATGGTGCTTATTCTTCTGCCATGTTGCTTTCCTCTTGAAAAATATTAATGGGAAGGGAAGATGTGGTTGAGGATTTTTCTCTAGTGTCTCTTTGTCTTTCTTTTATCTTTGTCTTCCTATTTCTTTTAGTTGCCTTTTCAATCTCTGACTCAAATAATAATTGATCTTTGGGAACTTGACCTTTTAATATTGTTGAACAAGGCTTTGATGTCTCCAAATCTCTATGGATTGCTTGAAGGTTGGATGTAGCTTGTGTGTGTGGGTTCTGGGTAATTTGAATTTGTTAATCCACTCTTAGTTGTGATCCAAACTTGTTTTAATCAAGATCTTTTGAAAAAAAGTGTTTTGCAAAGAAGTGGAAAAACAACCAGTTGTTTTATCGTTTCAATAGATTGTTTTACACTTAATGGTTTTTAAGGATTTGAAACTATTTGACTTTGTTCTCAAACCAATTCAATCGGTTGTTTCCAAAAATCAACCGATTGTTTTTTGAAAATCCTTAATAGAATTTGTTATGTTTGGTAAATCTATTTTTACTAATTTCAAACTGTTTTGGCCCTTTATTAAAAGTCTTAAATGACTATTTTTGAGGCTATATATTGTGTGTTTACATAATTGAAGATTAAAAGATCATATTGCTTAAGGCTTTGGATTCTTTCTAAGAGGGGAATAGGATTGATTTGTATTCTTTCAATTCAATCTGTGATTGTATCAGGTGTGATCTTTTTCTTTTCTCTATTTGATTTTGTATTCCTGTAAAGAACTAGTGTTGCACAGAGTCAGAGGGTGTTCCGATCTGTGGTGTTTTGTTTGCCAAAGGAAGTGTGTGTTCTTGAGGGGTTCAAGATCACTTCTTTGGTGGGTGTGTGGTTGTAATCTGTTGTTGGTTACATAGTGAAATACCCAGCGGTTTCTGGGGACTGGATGTAGCTCTGGTAAGGAGTGAAAAAATAATTGATTGTGTGCTCTTCTCTCTCTCTCAATTACAAACTGTTTGGTGTGGTTTATCTCTCTGCTGCTATAAACAACCGGTTAAATCGTAATTTCAACCGATTGTTTTTCTGCAAATGGTTTTAAAAGCTTTGTTTCTTGGCTTCTTTGATTGCTCTATCTGTAAATCTTCATTAATCTTCATTTTAAGTCAGTATTTGCGAAAATCTTTCAGTTAACAATTCACCCCCTCTTATTAAGGCCATTAATTCTAACAAATATCATTTAAGACAACTTACTCAAGGGTTAGCACAAGGATTCACTAACAGTAAAAGAATAGACTTTTAAAAATTAAAATTGAAATTGAAACAAATAAAATAAAATAAATAAATCTGAAAATAAAATAAAACAAATCTGCAATTAAAATAAAACAAAATTAAAAAAATGAAAAAAAATAAAAATAATTAAAATATTCACAATATTTAGGAATTTGTACTTAAAAAACTAAATTGTTCCTCGGCCACGGTGCAAAAAACTCGATGACTATTTTAAGACAAGTGTACCAACTCAGAAGTAATAATTTGTGTATAATGACAGATATCAAACCTACAAGGAACAATTGAATTATCAAGTATAAGATTCACTAAATAGAAAACAAGATAATAAATTTTGTTGGAAGTTTGTTATGATTGCAAGAATTATAAAGAAACCAAGTCAAAGAGTTTGTTGGTTCACTTGGGAAAATTGGGATTGGGGTTCATCCTTCTTACTCTTGTGTATTTTGAAAATCATAGTAATATTATGTCATTTGATTGATGTTGATGCCCATGTAAAATTCATTTATATCAATGTCTTGCATATAAAATTATTAAAAAGAGTCTCCAAAATATCGATTCCTCGCATATTTATAAAAACTCTTTACCATTATGATTAGATGTTGATAGCAATTAACATTTCAAATCTATTTCTATCATTCAAATATGTTATTCATTATCATTTGGGTCAGAAACTTGGAGATACTTCTCAGTCAAATCTAAGGATCTAAATCATGATAAACAAGCATTACAAATAAAATGACAATATCAATCATCAATCAAAAACATAATATTATATTTAAATATCACCTTAATACATAAGAGTTTTAACATATTAATCCCAATCTCAAAGGGAAGAATTATGTTGACCATTACAAGCATGGAAAGCAAAAAAAGAAGATCCAGGATGTTTCTCCTTGACGGCTACCTCCTTTAGGGTTTTCTATCATCTTCTATTCTCCCAATTGATATTTAGGGTTGTGCCTCACGCCTTATATTTAACCTAGTTGGGCTTAGGCTATGACTTCTCACTTGGGCGTGATTGGGTTCGCCTGGCTTTCGGCTTAGGCGAGCTTGGGTGAGTGTTGAAGCGTTTCCCTTTTATCTCAAGTTTTCCCTAGAATCTTAAAATTAACACAAACTTGGGAATAAATCTTTCTTATTCATATTATAATCACAAAATATGTAAAAAGATTTAAATTCATAAATTAGGGATTAAATTATAGTTATTTTATCAATTAATATGCATAAGTGCTTGTATTTTAATATGAAATATTACTTAAATTGGAAGTTATCACTTGAAGTTTTTTATTTTGAAATGAATTCATCCTCTTGAACCTGTTGAGGTGTGAGAGGACACAAAATAAACTTAGACCCTTTAAAAGAAAAAGTGATCTTATTGGTATGACCTTCATGGAATGTATGATGATCAAATTGCCAATGTCTTCAAAGGATTATTTGGCCTATTTCCATAGGGACCACATCACACAAAAACATTTTCTTTGTATTTTCGTATATGTAACATCCCGCCAATTTCATTGCATAATTATAAAATGAAGTAGAGATAAAATAATAATGTTGAAGTGAACATAATTATATATATATATGTAATGAAGTTTTCTCCTCGTAGGGAGTTTAATACATAATCTGCCGGTTTCCAAAAACGTAAACTAAATACAACAAAATAAATAAAAACAGGCGATTCCCCAACAGGATAGGCGATCTCCCATCAGGAAAGGGCGATCTCCTATCAGAAAAGGGCGATCTCCTATCAGACAACATAAAAAGGGTGATCGCCTAACAGAAATATATATGGGCGATCTCCTCCCGGCGACCACTCACTGAGGAGCTCTACCACCTGCAACCTCGTCTGCTCCCGTGCAAAAATACACGATCATCACAGTTTAAGAGAAAACAGCCACAGAGCAAAACAAAAGAAAGGGATAAGCTAGATGTTTTAAAAGCTTTTAAATCAATAGTAAACATAAAGCTTCACACCATTCATGATCCATATCAATTACAACCATCAACATTGCCATATTCCACATACTCGTCAAGTGTCCATTTGCTACTTTCAGTATTCAAGATTCACACGTCAGACTTTCCACTGACTCACAATGCCTAGACACATGACTCTACTTCCGGATTGACTCGTGCGTTGACTCAGGCTCAGAGATCTGCACCTGTTGTAACATCCCGCCAAAATACTATTCATATTTATATAATGAAAATAAAAGTAACAAATAGATTGAAGTGAACAAAATTATATATATGTAAATAAAGTTTCTCCTCACAGGGAGTTTAATACAAATACGATCACTTTTCCATTAAAACGTAAACAAAATACAATACAATAGAAAGATAGGCGATCTCCTGACAAAAGGGCGATCTCCTATTATAAAGGCGATCTCCTATCAGAAAGCAGCAAAAGGGGTGATCGCCCAACAGATATAGAAAACAGGCGATCTCCTTCCAACGACAATTCACTAAGGAGCTCTACTTCCTGCAACATCATCTGCTCCCGTGTAAATTATACACGATCATTACAGGTTTAAGAAAAGGCCAAACACAACACAAAAGAAACACAGGGTAAGCTAGACATTTAAAAAGAGTTAGATATGAACTTTAAAATCAAGGTAAAACAAATTCAAGATACCCACGTAAACCATCAACTAAACACATATTGCACGATTCCTCAAAGGTCATTAAAATCACAACATTTATCAAGTGTCTATCAATACAATGTTTCTCATTCTCATGTCAGACTTCCACTGACTCATCACACAAGACACTTGACACTACTTCCGGAAGACTCGTGCGTTGAACTTAGCATCCAGAGACATGCACCTGTCATACTTCATTGGCTGTAATGTTTCCACAGCCATGCGCATCAACACAAACTCGTTCTCATTTCATCACTCTCACAGTATGACAGGGTTAATCCATAAGACAGGCCGAGCTCGTTCTTTTTCACACGACTCACCCATTCTTATGAACCTCCTTCGACTCTCACCAACTGAGTAACTTCCTCTATATGATTCCATTACCTCAGCAGAGTCAGGATCGCCTCATTCACAGGATACTCACAGATCAATACACTTCACAACCAAATCTCAACACGGTATTTCCTTTCCTGAAAATACTATGTCTTGATCCACATTCACGACATTCCACACATCATACCACTCAAAAGAATGATTCCAACCACAGCAACAGTCATTTCAAAGGTTCAGATTTTCGAATATCACATGTATTTCACATTTAAATCTCAAACAGCTTCAAACAATACCAAAAACAGGGGAGTTCGAAATCCGTATTTAAAACCGGCGACCACGTCGCCCAACCACATAGAACAGAGCATTGCGAAGAGAAACAGGAAACTAGCGACCACGTCGCCCTTACTTCAGAAACAGCTAATCTATGGCTTGTATTGAAAATGAAGGCTAGCTTCCCTTACCTGGACTTGCGCAAAACACCGAGAGCTCAAAACCCACCGAGCTTGAAGGATGCCTTAGCTCTGTTTTTAGTGCCTGGTTTGTAGAACTTGCAGAGAACTTCTTAGGTGCTCTAAGGGCAAACGTCGCTTGTCGCACTAATGCTTGAGGTGGCCTGAGTCACAACGCAAAGGAGAGAAGAAGGGAGGGAGGAAGTTTGCACTCACTCTAACACTCTTGAGTCTGTAACGCTCTTTGCCTTCCCGCAGTGGCTTTTGAATCCAAGCCTACCTGTCCACGTATGCTGCTACTGCCACCCCTTCTGCAGGAAAGCCTGACAACCACTGCCCTGAACAGTACGACCATTGTTGTCTCTTGTGCATGCCAACCACTGCCTTGAACTGTACGACCACTGTTGTCTCTGGTGCATGCCAACCACTGCCCTGAACAGTACGACCGCGAGTGTCTCCTGCGCATGCCAACATTCTGATGTCACCACTCTGAACCACCCTTTTTGTCTACGTGGCGCGCGTGCAGGACGTTTCATGCTGGGAGTCTGGGTCCCACTTTATCTGTGTGAAGCTCGTCATCGCGCGACAACTTTCCACCGCTGACTCATCCTGGAGAACGACCGATGTCTCCCTTGCCCTGGAAGACGACCGATGTCTCCCTCGCCCTGGAAGACGACCGATGTCTATCCCTGGCGACGCCCTCATGCCTCGCGCCCTGGTAATGCCCGCATGCCTCTCGCGCCCTGGCAATGCCCGCATGCCTCGCGCCCTGGCGATGCCCGCATGCCTCTCGCGCCCTGGCAATGCTCGCATGCCTCGCGCCCTGGCGATGCCCGCATGCCTCTCGCGCCCTGGCAATGCCCGCATGCCTCGCGCCCTGGCGATGCCCGCATGCCTCTCGCCCGCGCGATGCCTGCATGCCTCGCGCCCTGGCGCTCATGTGTAGCAGGCGACCGGCGATCATGCACTACTAGGCTACACTTTCCTTCCTTTTTATTTTAAATAAAACATACATAGAATTCATTTAAAATATAACTCTTTTTATTCCAATTCAAAAGTACAGGTCCTTACACCTGTCATACCATACCACTGTGAAATCCACACAGGGTCGCTGTGAAATCCACACAGCCATGCGCATATATAATCTCAATGTCATTAACTCTCCCGGTATGACATGGTTAATTCATATAACAGGCCGAGCTCGTTCTTTTTCACACTACTCGCCCATTCATATGAACCTCCTCCGACTCTCCACAACTGAATAACTTCATCTACGTGATTCCATTATATCAGCAGAGTCAGGATATCTCCTTCTAGACAAGCCCCTAGTCAATACACCTATACACGATCTTACACGGTATTTCCTTTCCTGAAAATACTATGCCTTGATCCCATATTCACAACATTCAAAACATCATACCACTCAAATGAATGATTCAAATCACAGCAACAATCATTTCAAAGGTTCAGATTTCGAGTATCACATGCATTCCACCTTTAAATCTCAAACAGCTTCTAACAACACAAAAACAGGGGAGTTCGAAATCTGTATTTAAAACCGGCGATCCCGTCGCCCAAATACATAACAACAGAACATCCTGAAAAAGGGGTTTAAAACCGGCGACCACGTCGCCCAACCACATAGAACAGAGCATTGCGAAAAGAAAAATGAAACCGGCGACCACGTCGCCCTCACTTCAGAAACAGCTAATCTATGGCTTGTATTGAAAATGAAGGCTAGCTTCCCTTACCTGGACTTGCGCGAAACACCGAGAGCTCCAAAACCCACTGAGCTTGAAGGATGCCTTAGCTCTGTTTTCAGCGCCTGGTTTGTAGAACTTGCAGAGAAACTCCCAGGTGCTCTAAGGGCAGTCGTCGCTCGTCGCACAGGTGCTGGAGGTTGCCTGAGTTGCAGCGCGAAGGAGAGAAAAGGGAGGGATGAAGATGCAGACACTCTTTCACTCTTGAGTCACTGTAACGCTATTTGCCTTCCCGCAGTGGCTTTTGAATCCAAGCTTACCTGTCCACGTATGCTGCTGCTGCCACCCCTTCTGCAGGAAAGCCTGAGTGTACGTTTTCACTGAACAGTACGACCACGGTTGTCTCTTGTGCATGCCAGCCACTGCCCTGAACAGTACGACCACTGTTGTCTCTGGTGCATGCCAACCACTGCCCTGAACAGTACGACCACTGTTGTCTCTGGTGCATGCCAACCACTGCCCTGAACAGTACGACCGCGAGTGTCTCCTGCGCATGCCAACATTCTGATGTCACCACTCTGAACCACCCTTTTTGTCTACGTGGCGCGCGTGCAGGACGTTTCATGCTGGGAGTCTGGGTCCCACTTTATCTGTGTGAAGCTCGCCATCGCGCGACAACTTTCCACCGCTGACTCATCCTGGCGAACGACCGATGTCTCTCTGGGAGACGACCGCTGTCTATCCCTGGCGACGCCCGCATAACTCTCGCGCCCTGGCCACGTCCACATGCCTCGCGCCCTGGCGATGCCCGCATGCCTCTCGCGCCCTGGCCACGTCCACATGCCTCGCGCCCTGGCGATGCCCGCATGCCTCTCGCGCCCTGACGCTCATGTGTTGCAGGCGACCGGCGATCATGTACGACTAGGCGATCTCATAGTCTTCCAAACTACACTTTCCTTCCTTTTTATTTTAAATAAAAACATACTTAGAATTCATTTAAAATATATCCCTTTTTATTCCAATTCAATTTTACAGGTCCTTACAGTATAGCTATAGGTACACTAACTTGGGATTTCACTATTATTCCCCCCTCTTGGCTGATCCAATCCAATTTATAAGGGTGAGGATGGGGAATAGGAGTTAGGCCAACTTATCAATTAACCTAGAGCTGCAAAAATTTCAATAAGAATCATTGTTGACTATGACTAAGTAAATATGATTCAAAATTGTGCAACGTGTGTGGAACAAATTTTCTCGTTATGATTCTTCCAACTCTAGAGGTTTACTTCGTAATAACCTCTTGACCACAAGTAACTCCTAAGTAAAGGATTGTATTTTTTCTTCAAAGATGGGAGTGTCATCTTTACTAGGTGAAGAAGATGAAGCCTCACTACTTTGAGTATCTCATTCCTTCAAAATCATGTTTCTTCTTTGATTGGGGCCGTCAAAAGGATAATCCCCTTCTCAAAACAACTAAAACATTGAATGCTTTTTACTCTGACTCTTTAGAAGATTCTTTTTAATTATGTTTATAATATCTTTTTATGTTTGTATATCCCTATCCCTTTATTTCACACGGGTTCTCTCTTCCTTTTCTTTGGAGGGATTACCTTCCCCAAAATACTCTTTCTTGACATAAGAAGATTTAGAGTAGTTTTTGTGAAAAGAGGATTTTTTTTCTTATTTCTTCTTCTACTCTGACACAAAGTTGAACTAGGTCATTTAAAACATTATAGCTTAAAAATTCAACTATATCTCAATTATCAACATTGAGACCACTTTGGAACTGAACTAGGGTTAATCTAGGTTCTCGATGGAGATCAAATAGAAGAGGAAGATGAAGCCCAAGCCCAAGAAGCTCAAGGACAAATTAGCTCAACATCCTTCATGCCTCAAAGGATTACAAGGAGCAAGGCTAAAGTTTTGGGTGAAGAGCATCAAATGTTATCACTCTTTGTAATTACCCTTGTATAAACATTTGTAAATATTTGTAAATAATATAGAGCCTTAGGACAAATGCCA
This sequence comes from Phaseolus lunatus, assembly GCA_013389735.1. Lineage (NCBI taxonomy): Eukaryota > Viridiplantae > Streptophyta > Magnoliopsida > Fabales > Fabaceae > Phaseolus > Phaseolus lunatus. The sequence goes on along the minus strand of CM023858.1, from coordinate 31,028,135 downwards.
AAAGAGGAAAACCAAAAGAAACCTCTCTTTGTAAGGCATTAGTAGGCACTTTTTAGAAGAAAAGAGTGGAAGAAGTGATTCTTCCTATTCCTTCTCACTTAGGCGCTAGAAGGAGCTAGAAGAGTGTCTCTTCCCACTCCCTCTCCTTTGTAAACAAAACCGGTCCTCCTTGTTATAAATAGGGGTCCTTGGTTCTTAATAATACAAGTTGAAAATTGAAGTAAGAAAACTATCTTGAAATTGTGAGGGAGTTGTGTGAGACTTGTCTCTTCTCTTCTCCATGTCTTATCTTGTGAGCTTTGGAGACTCTCAAGTGGCGGCACCACCCACTCATCTTGGAAGAACCACCCTACAAGTGGCGTGAAGCACATCTCCAAAAGACTACAACCACATAAGTCATTTCTATTCATCTTCCAAAATACCCATTTTTTTCTACTTGTTTGTTTGCAATTTCAATCGGTTCAATCTCTTCCTTATGATGTCCTCTTTTATTTGATGTATTTGTTTCTCATTTTAATCAGTGTAAACATGTTATATCAATCTATTTTTGGTTCGGTTTCCACCTTTACCCATTTCTATGTTGAGTTCTTGAATTTCCATTAGTTGGTTGTGTTCTTGTTGTGTTTCTATTGGTAGTTTCAATTCTTGTTGTGTTTCTACTTTTAATCTTGTGTTTTTGTACTGTTCTTGTGTTCTTCATGCATATAACTTGTTGTTCTTGAGGAACCCCATTCGGTTTAATTCATATAACTCATAAAAGTCACTTAAACATGTGTTTTTCTCTTGGACCTTTAGAAATGAACCTTCACATCTATTTAGCACTTGCTAAGTTAATGTCCAGTGGGGATTTTCTCTAGGTGACTCACCCTATTTGCTCTAAGAATCTTGATCCAATTCTTAATAAAGTGTTACAAATTAATAAAAGATGAATTCAACTCACATCAGTTCTTCTCTAATCCTTGCCCTTATCATGAGTAGTTCCATTTTTTGCCAATACTCTTCTACACTCATGTCTCTCTGTTGGAGGCATTGGAGTTTTTGCAATAACTCCCTATCACAATAAGAGGGAACATACCTACTCTTAAGGGCAGATCGCAACTCATTCCAGTATTTGATTGCAAGGTTGTGATGCACTCTAAGGACGGATATCGATCCCACAGGAAATAGTGAATTATCGAGTACAATGATCGCTAAATATAAAATAAAACAATTAAAAAGAGTATTGAAGTGATTATGCTGGTATGGATCAATAAGAAAATAGACAAAGAATTAGTTGCTTCAATTGGAAAAATAGGAATTAGGTTTCATCTTCTCTTACTCTCATGTATTTTGATTAACATGTTAATATTAAGTTCGTTGATTGAAATTGATGCCCGTATAAAAGTCATTTATATCGATTCCTCGCATATAAAATCCTTAAGAATGTTCCCTAACTATCAATCCCTCGCATAATTATAAGAACAACTTAGAATCAAGCTCAGACGTTAATGGTAATTAACATTTCAAGTCTATTCCTAGCACTCAAATATGTTAAGTATTATTGTTCAGGTCAAAACCCTAAAAATACTTTCCAGTCAGATTTAAGATTCTCAATTTGTCACGAAAATTTAGAAATAAAACAACAATACCAATAACCAATCAAGAACTGAATATTAATAAATAAGATATCACCTCAATACATAAGAGTTCGAACAGATTATTCCCAATCCCAAAGCGTAGAATTAGCCACACATACTTCTAGCACCTTCCATTCTCCCAATTGGGTTACAATTCACTCTATGGTGTTTTCCTCTCAATCTGGTACCCTAGGTTTGTGCCCCTAGCCCCCTATTTGACCTAATTTGCTAGGGTTAGGTGACTTTCTGCGTCGCGCTCATGGGCTTAATGATAAAACCATAAAAATAGCCCAATTAATCTGACGCATTCTTGCTGCTGAGTTTGACTTTTTTCTCTCTTTTGTGCATTATGGGCCTTCCAACTTTATCCTTTTAGCATATATCATTCTTTTTTAGTCATTAACACCAAATTTGGGAATAAAATGCTCTTATTCAATTAAAGATCATAAAAATGTAAAAAGGTATAAATTCATAAATTATGGATTATTTTATATGTAAATTAGCAATTAATACTTATAAGTGCCTATATTGTAATATGAAATATTACGGAAATTAGGCACTTATCACTTTCCCCAACTTAGAATCTTGCTTGTCCTCAAGCAAAGTAAATGAATATATTTGAATTTAAATATCAAAACAGCTTAATTCACTAAACAACAGATCAAATTAGAAACTTATGATGCTTCCAAATTCAAATATAGAAAATTATAGAAACCATAAACTTCCAAGATCAAATCAAACAAATAAATGACAATTCATCAAGGAATATCTTCTCATATGCTCACAGGTAAGTGTTTCTCTTTATTTTCATTGAATCAGAACAAATCACAATTGCTTTTCATTTCATCTTCTAATCACAAACATATTATAAACATGAATCTTGAGGTCTTTTCCAGGGTTGTAATGAGGTTGGGCTTCCAAAAAGTATTGATTTTTCAGATAACAATATGCACATCTTAAAGAAGAAAAATATACCTACAATTCAAATATAGCACATATGTGTTATCTAATCACCATTTTCTTTTGAGTTCACACTTTTCCTCATATTTTTTTTCTCTTTCTTTTTCTTATTTATGATTTTCAACATGAATTTTTATTTTCTATTTCCTTTTTTCATTAATAGGAAAAGATTCTTCCTATTTTCAACTTTTTTGAGCTTTCACAATCACAACCAACCATTCCCTTTTTTATATGTATTGCATCTATGTTCTCCTTCCTTAAATATGCTAAAGGGTAGGAAAATATATCATCAAAGGTTAAGGTGTAATAATAACAAAAATTCTTGGCCCAAAGGGGATATGAAAAAAAATGGAATTCTAATAAAATAAAGGTTGGCTATTTGGCCCTAGTTTCCTAATTAACACACAAACAAATGCCTCAATCATCTTCATGCTCTTTTATGATGTAACAAAAATAAAAATTAAGCAACCACAACTGTCAATTCATCAGTAAAACTCTCAAAATTGTTTAAGGTTTACTCACTCACTTGGTTTAATTGTTGTCATTCCTTTTTGTTTTGTCATTCTCTGTCTTAATCAATCATCCTGTTAAATTTTTAGGTATCACAATTTTAATTATATTTGAATAGGGATTCAATCATATTTTATTTTCTAACCTGTGTCTAATTCATCTCACTATTTAATATTTAAACGCAAATTCTTTTTTCCACAATTCAAAATTAATATTCTAGTTCTTTTTTATTTAAGAGAAAAAAAAAGTAGAAAACAAAAAATTTAACACTAAAATTTATTCAAGAAAGATAATTCAAGACCTAAGACTAGCAAACTAACAAAAACAAAAATTTTATTAAAAAATAAATAAAGAAAATAAGCAATTAAAACAAACGAAACAAATAAGCAAATAAACCGAAACAAAATAACTGAAAAATAAAATAAATAAATAAAACTAAACAAAAAATAAAATTCAAATAACTGAAAAGAAAAGAGAATTAGAAAGATAAAACCATATTTTTATTTTTGTCCAATCCTCTCTTCTTAAGAAGTCATCTAGCTTTTTGTTAAAATCTTTATCCATAGTATTGCTTCATTTGTTGGATTTGCCTCCCTTGAACAATAGAACCTATCCCCAGGCCAAAATACAGAAACTACAAAATGATTAGGAGGCATATAGGAATTGGGGTGCCTTTAAGAAAAGAAGAAAAAAAATTGTTTTTTTTTTTAATTTATTTTTTTGCAAAAAAATTTCTAGCTTGAGCAAAAATTTCTCGCTTGAGTGAGAATCCCTGAGAGAAAACACTATTTTTTTATGTATAAGTCACTAGAGTGAGAATTTGCTCGCTTGAGCGAGATTTCCTACAAAAGACTCAAATTTTACGTCGTCAAACTCGCTCAAGCGAAATATATCTCGCTTGAGTGAGATAACTCCCAAGAACACCCCTCTTTTCATAACTTTCTTGCTTAAGCGAGATTTAACTCGCTTGGGCAAGACTTCCTATAAGAAAACATTATTTTGAAAAATAAAATCAACAAAGATGACAAAATAACATAAAAAGAAATGAACTGGGTTGCCTCCCAGTAAGCGCTCGTTTAACGTTATCTAGCTTGACACCTGTTTATTTCAAGGTGAAAAACTCCCTTTGTTGCATCCTTTTGTAAGCATTTCCCCCTGCATTAAAAGTGTTTAGACCATAAAAAAGATTAAAAGTTACCTCCTCATCTTGAACTCTAAGTTGAAGTTTTCCTTTGTCAACATCAACTATGATTCTAGCCGTCTTTATAAAGGGTCTGTCAAGTATCGAAGGAACCTCCTCATCTTCTTTCATGCCACTATAACAAAATCCACAGGGAATATGAACTTATCCACCCTTACAAGAACATCTTCAACCACAACGTAAGGATATTTGATGGATCTGTCTGCCAATTGAAACTGCATCTTGGTGGGATGAAGCTCCAGATCTCCTATTTTCTTCATCATTGCTAAAGGAATTAAATTTATGCTTGCCTCCGAATCTAGTAAGGCATTGTCCATTGATAAAGTACCTATAGACATGGGAAGATTAAAACTTCCTGGGTCCTTGGTTTTGTTAGGCAAGCCCTGTTGAATAATGGCACTGTATCTATCCTCTAGCTCTATATTTCTCTCTTCTGTTGGGTTTATTAGTGTCTAAGTTCAAGAGGAGGGTGAATTGAGCTAATAAAATTTTCACAAATCAAACTGTTTTCAGTTATTCACAGAAAAAGAACATATTGATTTATAAAAGAATATATTTATTGTTTGATTACTTTTGACACTAACAGAAGCAAGATCAGACTAGACTTGAGATTAAACAGAGAATTTTCTAGAGCAATTAGGTACTTTGATAACAGCAAGATCAAGAAGGTTATTCAACCAAGAAGACCAACTCTTGAAACCTTAAGAACAATTTGAAACAAAGAATTGAATCTTGAACAGGGTCATTAAAAATGATTTTATGATATTCGTTATTCAGCAATCACACATACTCATATGTTCATAAGCACCAAAGAACATTCACTGAAACTTGAAGAACAATATGAAGACACCCAGAAATAACAGATTCAATTTTAGTTCAACAGATTTATTTTTTGGCAAATTATCCAATTATGCAGAATATTAGTGCAGAGATTAAGAAGAGAGATGCCCACACAGTTTATACTAGTTTTGATGGCCTTCACATGTTGAGCTCTCCTTGGATGTTGAAGATGGTGCGGAAGCAATGGTTGAAATGAGCAAGACCCTCCTAGGAGTGATGGTGATCTTGAAGGTGCATGAAGTGTATGAAAATGAGAGAGGTTTGGCCAGCTCTCTTTGGTGGTGAAGGAGTGAAGATTAAAACCATAAATCAAGAGATTTAGGCAAGGGAGTAAGTATGGCACAAATTTGGCAGCATAACTTTACTCAAATTAATCTTGAAAATACATGAGGTAGGCCTCCTTATTTATAAATTTAGGAGCCTTGGTGAGCAAGCTTAAAGGGTAGGGATGGAAATACAAAAAGTGGGGGCTGCCTAGGATATTGACTTTAGTCAAACCACACCATCATCCTAATATTATAGAAGATAGGTCAAAAATGCAACATTTAATAGTACACCCCTCCTTCTTTTGCTAAAGGCACCTATTTGCTAGCACACCCCTCCTTCTATTGCTAAGGGCACCTTTTTGATAGCACACCCCTAAGTGAGCAAGTTTTGCTTTCTACACTACACTAATCTACTAAGCTACCCCTAATGGGCCTCCAAGTAGCATGTACAAGGTCTTCTCCCTCCCATCCGTGGCTTGACTCATTTGGGCGTGAATGTGCTTGGCCATGGACCTTGTAAGAGGTCCTAGACGGTCTAGGCTCCCTCCTAGACGCTCCTCATGTAGCTCCCCCTTGTCTTGTGCTAGATGCTCTCCATGTGGTTCTAGACAGTCTAGTCTTGGCCCTTGGCTTTCACGGTGGGGTGAGCTTGGCCTCTCTCCATCAAGTTCACTCTTCAAAAGCTACATCCAGTTTTACCTTACACTAAGGCAAAATTCACTAAAATAGATCCACAACAATTACAACACCTTACAGTTCTTGAACCCTACAAGAACAAGGTACTCAAAGCTGAAAAACCCTATTTCAGCACTACTTGCACTTCAAGAAACCCTATCAAGAAGTGCCTTACACAAACACCTTTACATAAAAAAGAATAAGGAACGAAAACACCTTTAATGAGGATGCAAGAACCCAAAACAGTGGGTCCAGATTGCAGTCCAGCAGTGACAACAAAGAACAAGCACTCTTGAAGTTTTTTTAGAAAACCTTTAAAAACTCATTCAAGATCCTTTTCCTCTCACTGAAAACTTTTTATCTCTGTTTAAAATGTGATTGCACAACATTGTTTTCTTGTGAGATGTGCCTCTTTTTATATAGAAAACAATTTCTAACTTCTTTTTAAAAACCAATTAAAACTGTTATAAAATCAATAGGTTGAAGTTAAAATAAATGGATTTATTTTTGAAAAGTCAAAGAGAGTTTTTCCAACTGTCTCCAACTCAGCATAATAGTAACAAAAAGGATGGGACAGGTTCACTTGTGCCAAAACAAAACTTTGTGAAAAACTTTAAAGCAAAAGGCACAGTTTAGAAAGAACCTGTTGTTTTACAAAACAATAGATTTATTTTTCTGCAGAAAACTGATTTTGAGAAAAACTTAAGGTAGATTTTAAGCAAACATTTTAAGAACTTCCTTGTGCTTGATCTTACCACCTTGGCTAGGCATATGAGATGGGTCACGAAGCAAAAGGCTACCTTAAACTCTTCCTAACCTATATTCAAGACCTCCTTAGTACAAAATAACAAGCTTCAAAGCAAAGCACGACATTTGCTACATCAAACACTTATAGTCTTCAAGGAGCATCATCCATCTTCAACAATCTACCCCTCTTCAATGAAGACAAATCCCCATAGCTATGTTGCTTTGAAGAAAGATCAGCACCTGCACTGCACTTAATTCCAAAATACACAAATTGAAAGTGAATAGAGAATACTATACCTCCCTATACCACAGCAGCTTATCAAGTTTGCATCACCTAGCAGTATGAGCTATTTTTCTCCCCCTTTGGATTCATCAAACAACATTGGGGCATAGAAAATATGAAACTAGATAATAGCCATACATAACAGTCTTAAGGTCCTATTACAGTCCAGGAATTAAAGCACATAGAAATATAAAAATACAAATTGTCAACAAGACATAAGCAATATAAGCATGAGATAAGCATAGATAGTATATCACTTCTCCTTGTAGTAGAGTTCTGCTTCTCTTTGTTCTTCTTTTTCTTGTGTGAGGAGGATGCCATCTTTGAAACAACTTCAAGTCTACACTTAATCAATAGACAACAACCTGCTTGACAGAAAGTTAGTGCAGAGTGAATGGCACAAAGCAACAAAACATAAAAAATAGAGTTACCTTAACAGTTTTAGGCAAAGAGTGAAAGGTGAGAGTTGGCAATACCAACATAGATTTATATAACAGAAGGAAAATAGTAATTTTTATCAAAGGAATGACTGAGGATCATAAGAGCAGAGATATGTGCGGATTTGATTCTCTGAGAATATGTAGAAAATATTTTCGAAAAGAGCAAGAATATATTGGAACCATGTTTCATACATCAATTCATCCAATTTCATAATCAATGCATCAAATCAGTTACACTATCAATACAGAAATGTCAAAAACCTACTGGTTAATACCCACTATGTCAGTCACTGGAAAAAAATTAATGTTTCTTTTTTCTAGTCATAAATGCAAACCAGTATCAAAGGAGAAAGAACACATTTAAATGATAAACAAAAGATTTAATTTTTCATTGTAGTGGACAACTTATGCTTATAATACCCAATTCATTTAGTAGAAAATTAAACCTATCTTTAGCCAAAGGTTTAGTAAACAAGTCAGAAAGTTGCAAATCAGTACCAATAAATTTAATTTCACATGTTCCATTTGATATATGCTCTCTTAGAAAATGATGTCTTATTTCAATATGCTTGGTTCTTGAATGCATGATGGGATTTTTTGTCAAATTGATGGCACTAGTATTGTCACACAAAATAGGTATTTTATTTAGCAAGATACCAAAATCATTTAGCTGCTACCTTAACCATAAAGTTTGAGCAAAGCAACTCCCTGCTACAATATATTCTGCTTCAGCAGTAGAGAGAGCAACACATGCTTGTTTTTTGCATTGCCAAGAGATTAAGCTTGATCCAAGCAAGTGGCAGGTGCCGCTGGTGCTTTTTCTATCAATCTTGCAGCCTGCAAAATCTGAATCAGAGTAACCGGTTGGACTTAGTGAAACATTACCTGGATACCATAAGCCAACATCTTTGGTTCCTTGTAGATATTTCATAATTCTCTTGGCTGCATTGAAGTGTGATTCTTTTGGAGCAGATTGAAAGCGAGCACACATGCATACAGCAAACATTATGTCTGGTCTACTTGTAGTAAGATACAATAAAGAACCAATTAGCCCTCTGTACTTAGTCTCATCAACAGGATTTCCAGCTATATCATGATCGAGATGGTAGCTAGTTAAGAATGGTGTGCTAATAGATTTGCACTTATCCATTTCAAATTTCCTTAGCAAGTCTGGTGCAAGTCAAGACCACTTAAGGATGACCAAAGATGATATATATAAAGGGTCATATCAACAAACAAAAGAAGACTTCACAAAAAGAAGAAAGGTCCATATTCCAAAACACTTGAAATTCTTCTTACTAGTCTTCTTAAAGATTAGAACATTTTGTGAATAATTGGGTTCTCTTAAAAAATCCAATTAGTAGTATAAATAAAGAGGGCCCAAGCCCAAGAAGCCCAAGTCAAGTGGGGGCCCAAGCCCAATCCATGAGCATCAATAGGAGCAAGGCTAAAGCTTTAGGAAATAAGCATCAATGGATGTATCTCTTTTATAATTTCTTTTGTGTAGTTTTTAGTACAACATTAAAGGAAGGTGTAAATATTAAAATAAGGGGTGCTAATGTACAAAAACAATTCACACCTTCCATGCGACATAAAGAGTAGGTGTAGGTGTAGTTTTTAGGAGGTGCCAAAGTAGAAAAAAGGTCACACCTCCCATGTGACTCAAGTTTGGCTCCAAATTAGAATTTGAATTAGGAGTGCATTTGAATTTTTTACACTTTCATTTCAACCCTCTAAAACGATAAATAGAGGTGCTTGGTCATTTTAAATTCAACATTGAAATTAGAAGAAAAGTTACTATACTCAAATTGTGAGTGAATTTTGTGAGACTTGTTCTCCTCTTCCTTATCTCATCTTGTGATGCTTTGGGAGCTCTCAAGTGGCGGCATTCCAACACTTATCTTGGATCATTCATCTCCAAGTGGCGTGTCCATTCCCATCCATGGCTACAACCACATAAGTTTCATCTTCTTTCATCTTCCATAGTCATTTCAATCGGTTGTTCTTCTTTGTTTTCAATTCTAATCGGTTCAATTGCCTTTCATTTGTGTTTCCATTCTGTTTTTGTGTTTAAATTCTGCACCTATTCTGTTTTGAGTTCAGCACCTTGTTCTTCATTCATTCATCACCATTAATTGTGTTTTAACCTTGGACTTTTGGAAATGAACCTTCACATCTACTTAACACTTGTTAAGTTAATGTCCAGTGGGGATTTTCCTTAAGTGACTCACTCTAAATTGCTAAGAATCTTGATCCTAATTCTAAAAAAGTGTCATAAAGCTAATGAATCTAAAATCAACTCACATCAAAGTCCTTGCAATACTTGGCTTGGTTTATGAATATACCATATTTAACTTGTTTGACCTGTAGACCTAGAAAGTAATTCAATTCACCCATCATAGACATTTCAAACTCATTCTTCATAATTTCCACAAATGTCTCACACAGCACCTCATTGGTTGATCCAAATATAATATCATCCACATAGACTTGAACCAGAATTATGTCTTCCTCTTTTCTCTTGATGAACAATGTCTTGTCAGACGTGCCTCTGTCATAACCTTGTGAAATCAGAAAATCACTCAACCTGTCATACCATTGTCTAGGGACTTGCTTAAGTCCATAGAGTGCTTTCTTGAGCTTGAATACATGTTCTGGATGTTGATAGTCTTCAAATCCTGGGGGCTGTGAAACAAACACTTCTTCATTGATATAGCCATTTAAGAATGCACTTTTAACATCCATTTGGAATAATTTGAATCCTTTGATGCAAGAGAATGCTAAGAGCAGTCTTACAACTTCAAGCCTTGCCACTGGTGCATATGTCTCTTCATAATCTATTCCCTCTTCCTGGTTATTTCCTTTGGCAACCAGTCTTGCCTTATTCCTTATGATTGCTCCATGGTCATCCATCTTATCTCTGTACACCCATTTTGTTCCTATAATGTTCATCTCAGGTGTTCTTGGAACTAAGGACCATACTTCATTTCTTGTAAATTGATTCAGTTCTTCTTGCATAGCTATAATCCAGTTGTTGTCCTGCAAAGCTTCCTTCAGACTTTTAGGTTCTACTTGTGAGACAAAGGCCATGGTTTTGCAGAAATTGTTAAGAGAATTTCTAGTTGAAACCCCTTTTCCAATATTACCAATGACATTGTCAAGTGTTAAGTCTCTAGGAGTCTTCCACTCCTTAGGTAAATCTGCAGGAATAACAGATTCTTTGACAGAACAAGGGTCAGTTGCATCTAAATCAATCTGTTTATTTTTGTGAAGTACATTTCTCAAGTCTTCTAAATCAGGTTCATCCGTAATTGGTTTAGATAAGTATTTATTAGATTCATCAAATACAACATGCATTCATTCTTCTACAGAAAGCAATCTTCTGTTATAAACCCTATAAGCATGTCCATTTAATGCATAACCAATGAAAATGCCTTCATCAGATTTAGGTCCAAACTTTCCAAGATTATCTTTCCCATTATTCAAGATAAAACACTTGCAACCAAAAACCTTAAGATGGCTAATGCTAGGCTTTCTACCCTTATAAAGCTCATATGAGGTTTTCTTAAGGATGAGTCTAATTATTGTCCTATTAAGCACATAAGAAGCTGTATAGCCAGCATCTGCCCAGAAATATTTAGGAAGATTAAACTCATTTAGCATGGTCCTAGCAAGCTCCTCTAGTGATCTATTTTTCCTTTGAACAACACCATTCTGTTGGGGAGTCCTAGGGGTTGAATAGCTATGTTTTATCCCATGTTTTTTACAGAATCTATCAAGCTTTGCATTCTGAAACTCTCCCCCATGGTCACTACGAATCTATTTTATGCAATAGCCATTTTCATTTTGTAAAACTTTAGCTAATTTCTTAAAGCGTTTGTAAGCATCATCTTTAGCAGCAAGAAAAAGAGTCCATGTATATCTCGAGAAATCATCAACAATTACTAGAGCATATAAGTTTCCAGCCAAGCTAGCAGTTCTAGAAGGTCCAGACAGATCCATATGAAGAACATCCAAGGGTTTTTTTGTAGAAACTATATCTTTAGAATTAAAAGAGGTTCTAATTTGTTTACCCTTTACACATGCATCATATTACCTGTCATTTTGAAACTTTATGTTTGGTAAACCAGAAACGAGATTCTTTGATTTTAGTTTATTCAAATGTTCTGCATGGATATATGCCAACCTTCTATGCCATAGCCAAGAATCATCACTTTTTTTATAAGAGACATTCAGTTTCAGTGTTATTGTTCATGATATCTAAGAGGTAGATATTATTTACCCTTTTACCTGTGAATAAAACCTTACCAACCTCCTTATCTGATATTGTGCATTTGTTGGTTTCAAAGTTGATGTTGTAACCCTTATCACATAGTTGACTAATGCTCAGGAGGTTGTGTTTCAATCCTTCCACGTATAGCACATTTTCAATTAAGGTTGATCCTTTGGTTCCTACATTTCCTCTTCCAAGTATTCTTCCCTTGTTATTGTCCCCGTAGGTAACATGCCCTTCAGCTTTGAGTTTTAAATCTGTAAACTGAGTGAGATCTCCAGTCATATGTTTGGAGCATCCACTGTCCAAATACCATTTGTTCACTTTTCTGCTGCTTTTTTGCAAAATAAACAGCAACAATATATGATACCCTTTAGTTTTTGGGTCCAGACAAATTATCACCTTTCTTTAGAAAGCCATTTGACTAATCCTTTTGGAACAAGATACTTTATAATTCTGCATGTTCTAGATGTATGACCAGACTTCATACAATAAAAACAAGAAATAGGATGTACCTTTTTAACACTGTTGAAAGAGGAAACACTTGTTTTATAGGGAACAAAGAAATTGGACAACTTTTTAACATTGTTTTTCTTTCCAGGATTATAACCAATTCCATTTTTGTTAAAAACAACATTTTGTGTCCCTAAAAGAGACTCAAGATTATCCCTTCCCTTAGTGAAATTAGACAATGTTTTTAGCAGATAATCAACCAGTTTTTCCAGTTTTTTACAGTTTTCACAGGTTTTTATAGATTCATGCAAACATGTTAATTCAAGACTGATAAGTTCAGTTTTAGCTTTATGCAACTCTTCCTCAAGAGATTTCACCTTAGGTTCAAGATGATTATTTGCACTTCTCAACTTATTACACATTACAGCCAGCTTATTTGCTTTATCATGGGTTTCTTTAAATGCAATTAGCAATTGATCATAGCTCTCAGAGTCAGTAGAAAAATCACTTACTGAATTAGAGATTGATCCTTCATCATTCACCATGAAGCAAAGATTTGCTTCTTCACTTGCAGTTGATGAATGACTTGTGGATGAAACTTCATTATCTTCTCATGAGATGTAAGCCCTTTTTCCTTTCCTTTTATCAATCTTCTTGTTGGTTGGTTTTTCCTTCACTTGATTGTTTGGACAATCAATCTTGATATGTCCTGCCTTGCCACAACCAAAACAAGTGTAGTTAAAGGAATTGGATTCATTTAGTTTAGGATACCTCTTCTTTTGTTGAGTCCTATCTCTGCCTTTCTTCTTCAGAAATCTGCTGAACTTTCTTGTGAGCAGACTCAATATTTCATCATGTTCAGTATTCTCTTCTTCCTCACTACTGTCATTTTGTGCACTTGTTTTCAATGCAAGTCCTTTAGTTTTTCTTTCCAATGTTTCTTGCTCTTTCAGCCTTTTGAGCTCTAACTCATGCTTCATTAATTTTCCAAAAAGTGCAGCAGTAGACAACTTAGACAGATCTTTACTTTCTGAAATTGCAGTGACTTTAGGTTGCCAACTCCTATCAAGGCACTTCAGCACTTTTATATTGAGTTCTTCTCTATCAAACACTTTCCCTAATCCAGTAAGATGGTTTACAATATGAGTAAACCTCTTTTGTACATCAACAATGTTTTCTTCAAGTTGCATCTTAAGCAGCTCATATTCTTGGATAAGTGAATGTTTCCTTGATCTCTTCACATCATCGGTGCCTTCGTGTGTCACCTCCAGAATCTCCTAAATTTCCTTAGCCGAATTGCATTGAGATATTCTGAAGAATTCATCCATTGTCAATGCAGAAGCTATGATATTTTTGGCAACAGAATCATATTGAGCCTTTTTCCTTTAACTGTCACTCCATTCAAACCATGGTTTCTTCACTGTTTCTTCTTTGACAACCTGCATAGGCACAAAAGGTCCATTGACCACAACATCCCAAATACCCATGTCAATTGATTCCATGAAAATTTTCATTCTTATTTTCCAGAAAGCATAATTCACTCCACCAAACATAGGGGGTCTATTAATAGACAAACTGTAACATCCCGCCAAATTACTATACAAATGTATATAATGAAAATAAAGGTAATAAATAGATTGAAGTGAACAAAATATTATGTATATATGAAATGTAGTTTCTCCTCACAGGGAGTTTAATACAAATTCGGTCAAATTTTCCAGAAACATAAACAAAATACAGTAAAAAAAACAAAGCAGGCGATCTCCTATCGGAAGAGGCCGATCTCCTATCGGACGAGGCCGATCTCCTATCGGAGGACCCAAAACAGCCGATCTGCTACCAGAACAGAAATCCGGCGATCTCCTTCCGGCGACCACTCACTGAGGAGCTCTACTTCCTGGAAGATCATCTGCTCCCGTGTAAGTTATACACGATCATCACAGTTTTAAGAGAACAGCCACAGAACCAAAACACGCAGGGTAAGCTAGATATTTTAAAGAGAGTTTAAATAAGGATAATTAAAATAAAATCAAGGTAAACAATTTCAAGATATTCACGTAAAGTTATCAAGTTTCTCATACTCTTCACCTGATCGCCCAGAAATCACACATTTCGCAATACTTTCCAGAGTCATTCTATTTCACAACTGTATCAAGTGTCTACCAATTTCAAGTTCCTCATTTCACATGCCAGACCACCACTGACTCAGCACACAAGACAATTGACACTACTTCCGGAAGACTCATGCATTGATTAGACTCAGAGATCTGCACCTGTCATACCATACCACTGTGAAATCCACACAGGGTCGCTGTGAATCCACACAGCATGCGCATATATAATCTCATTGTCAATAGTTCTCCCGGTATGACAGGGTTAATCCATAGAACAGGCCGAGTTCGTTCTGTTTCACACGACTCACCCATTCCTATGAACCTCCTTCGACTCTCCACAACTGAGTAACTTCCTCTATGGGATTCCATTATCTCAGCAGAGTCAGGATATCTCATTAGGAATCACCGATCAATGCACATCCTACACGATCTTACACGGTATTTTCTTTCCTGAAAATACTATGCCTCGATCCCACATTCACAACATTCAACACATCACATAGCACTTAAAGGAACAATTTCAATCACAGCAAAACTCAATCCAAGGTTCTTATTTTCGAATAGCTCATTTAAATCTCAAACAGTTTCAAAGCAACATCAAAAACAGGGAGTTCGCAAATAACGCCAAAACCGGCGATCTGGTTCAAAAACAAGGTATTTCGAAGTCTGTATATAAAACCGGCGACCACGTCGCCCAAACACATAGAAACAGAGCATTCACGAAGATGAAAACGAAACCGGCGACCACGTCGCCCTCACTTCAGAAACAGCTAATCTATGGCTTGTATTGAAAATGAAGGCTAGCTTCCCTTACCTGGACTTGCGTAAAATACTGCGAGCTCAAAACCCACCGAGCCCGAAGGATGCCTTAGCTCTGTTTTCAACACCTGGTCTGTAGAACTTGCAGAGAACCTCTTAGGTGCTCTAAGGGCAACGTCGCTTGTCGCACTGATGCTGGAGGTTGCCTGAGTCTCAACGCAAGGAAGGGAAGAAGGGAGGGAGGAAGTTTGCACTCACTCTAACACTCTTGAGTCTGTACCGTTCTTTGCCTTCCCGCAGTGGCTTTTGAATCCCAACTTACCTGTCCACGCATGCTGCTGCTGCCACCCCTTCTGCAGGAAAGTCTGAGAACCACTGCCCTGAACAGTACGACCACTGTTGTCTCTGGTGCATGCCAACCACTGTTCTGAACAGTACTACCACTGTTGTCGCTTGTGCATGCCAACCACTGCTCTGAACAGTACGACCGCGAGTGTCTCCTGCGCATGCCAACATTCTGATGTCACCACTCTAAACCACCCTTTTTGTCTACGTGGCGCGTGTGCAGGACGTTTCATGCTGGGAGTCTGGGTCCCACTTTACTCTGTGTGAAACTCGACGTCGCACGATAACTTTCCACTGCTGACTCATCCTGGCGAACGACCGATGTCTCCTTCGCCCTGGAAGACGACCGATGTCTTCCTCTGGGAGACGACCGATGTCTTCCCTGGCGACACCCTCATAACTCTCGCGCCCTGGCCACGTCCACATGCATCGCGCCCTGGCGATGCCCGCATGCCTCTCGCGCCTTGGCCACGTCCACATGCCTCGCGCCCTGGCAAAGCCCGCATGCCTCTCGCGCCTTGGCCACGTCCACATGCCTCGCGCCCTGGCAATGCCCGCATGCCTCGCGCCCGCGCGATGCCCGCATGCCTCTCGCGCCCGCGCGATGCCTGCATGCCTCGCGCCCTGGCGACGTCCACTTGGCGCTCATGTGTAGCAGGCGACCGGCGATCTCATAGCCTTCTAAACTTAACTTTTCCTCCCTTTTTATTTTAAATAAAACATACATAGAATTCTTTTAAAATATAACCCTTTTTATTCTAATTCAATTTTACAGGTCCTTACACAAACCCTCAGCAAAAAGCATTTTAAACTCAGACATTTTGCACACAAACTTGAGTAAAATACAAGTCCTAGCTCTTGATACCAATTGTTGGGTTTATTAGTGTCTAAATTCAAGAGGGAGGTGAATTGAGCTAATAAAATTTTCCCAAATCAAAACTATTTTCAGTTATTCACAGAAAAAGAACATATTGATTTATAAAAGAACAAATTTATTGTTTGATTACTTTTGACACAAACAGAAGCAAGATCAGACTAGACTTGAGATTAAACAGAGAATTTTCTAGAACATATTAGGTACTTTGATAGTAGCAAGATCAAGAAGGATATTCAACCAAGAAAACCAACTCTTAAAACCTTAAAGAACTACTTGAAACAAAAAATTGAATCTTGAACAGGGTTATTAAAAAGGATTTTATGATATTCGTTATTCAGCAATCACACATACTCATATGTTCATAAGCACCAAAGAACATTCACTAAAACTTGAAGAACAATATGAACACGCCCAAAAATAACAGATTCAATTTTAATTCAACAAATTTATTTTCGGGCAAATTATCCAATTATGCAGAATATTAGTGCAGAGATTAAGAAGAGAGACGCACACACAGTTTATACTGGTTCACTCTTCAAGAGCTACATCCAATTTTACCTAACACCAAGGCAAAATTCACTAAAACAGATCCACAATAATTACAACACCTTACAGTTCTTGAACCCAACAAGAACAAGGTACTCAAAGCTGAAAAACCCTATTTCAGCACTACTTGCACTTCAATAAACCTTATCAAGAAGTATCTTACACAAACACCTTTACACAGAAAAGAATAAGGAACGAAAACACCTTTAATGAGGATGCAAGAACCCAAAACAATGGTCCAGATTGCAATCCAACAGTGACAACACCTTCACCAAGATCAAGGTTCACAAAGAACAAGCACTCTTGAAGTTCTTTTAGAAAACCTTTCAAAAACTCATTCAAGATCCTTTTTCCTCTCATTGAAAACTTTTTATCTCTATTTAAAATGTGATTTCACAGCATTGTTTTCATGTGAGATGTGGCTCTCTTTATATAGAAAACACTTTTTAACTTCTTTTCAAAAACCAGTTAAAACTGTTATAAAATCAACAGGTTGAAGTTAAAATAAATGGATTTATATTTGAAAAGTTAAAAAGAGTTTTTCCAATTGTCTCCAACTCAGCATAACGGTAACAAAAAGGCTGGGACAAGTTCGCTTGTGCCAAAACAAAACTTTGTGAAAAACTTTAAAGCAAAAGGCACAGTTTAGAAAGAACATGTTGTTTTACAAAACAATAGATTTATTTTTCTGCAGAAAACTGATTTTGAAAAAAACTTAAGGTAGATTTTAAGAAAACATTTTAAGAACTTCCTTGTGCTTGATCTTACCACCTTGTCTAGGCATATGAGATGGGTCATGAAGCAAAAGGCTACCTTAAACTCTTCCTAACCTATATTCAAGACCTCCTTAGTACAAAATAATAAGCTTCAAAGCAAAGCACGACATTTGCTACATCAAACACTTATAGTCTTCAAGGAGCATCATCCATCTTCAACATCTTCAATATAGCTCCTGTTCTTTTGAAATCTCTCAAGTGTTGAATCTTGCTTCAGATTTCCTGCAAAATAATCTTTAGGGAGCAATTTATCAAAGTATTTTCTTTCCTTCTCTATTTTTGAAGAAGGATGATGATGCAAACCAAGCCCACAAGATGATGACCAAGGATGCTAAAGTACACAAAGAAAAGTCATCACAAAGTAGAGACCTCACCAAAGGGAGAATTGGACGAAGACCAGAGCATCTAAAGTTCTTTCTGCTAGTCTTCTTAATGAGTAGAAAATGTTGTAAATAATTGGGCTCACTTTGGGGTCCCAAATAGCAAATATAGGCTAGAATAAGGTACCTTTAGTATAATAGGGGGTGTGGGTAGCATTTTAGCTTGTTCCTAGCCCATTTGAAGGCATTTTGACCTAGTTTTTAGAAGGATAAGCCTAGGATAAGGGATTGACTTAGTCAAACCCTAAGGCTACCCATTTTTTCCCTTTTCCCATCCTACCCCTTTAGCTTGTTCTCCAAGGCTCCTTCACCTATAAATAGGAGGCCTACCTAGTGTATTTTTCAAGTTGAAATTAGAGTAAAGAAACTATACACAATTTTTTTGTGATTTGTGAGTGAGTGAAATTCCTCCTCTTTTGGTCTTATCTTGGAGTGTTGAAACTCTCAAGTGACGGCCTCCCTTCACTTATCTTGGTGGTTCCATCCTATCAAGTGGCGTGATACACCATTGCTCCACCTCCATAAGTTCTTCCTTTCATCATCTCTTCCATTATTCCATTCCAATTTTTATGTCTTTAGTTTCTTTTGTTCGTTAATCTTGTTCTCGGTTTTGGAGACTCCTTTGTGATTGGAAGCATCATTTGGAATGGCTTATACACCATTGATGCATTCCTTTTCTCCTTTCTAAATTCTAAGTTTCGGTTTTGCATCATAATCACCTTAATCCATGTCTTTTCCTTTTGCCTTTGTGAAATGAACCTTCACATCTACTTAACCACTTGGTTAAGTTAATGTCCAGTGGGGATTTTCCTTAGGTTCTCACCATACTTGTCTCATAAAATCCAATCCTAAGTAAAGTGTCACCATAAAATTGAACAATCATAAAATCAACTCACATCAGATGAGGATATGATAAATCTTTTTCAAGAACACCTCTCTCCTTATTTTCACTTTTCTTCTTTATTTTTTTCTCCCCACTTCTCTCTTTCTCATATCTCTTCTTATCTCTTTCCCTTTCAGTCTCTTCTTTTTCTTTCTGAGCCTCTGCAATCTTACCATCCCTTTTTCCTATTATTTTACCACACTCAATGAAAATTCCATTGCAATGCTCTTTTGGATTGGTTTGGGTGTTGATTGAAAACTGGCCACTTTGTACCTCTGCAATTTGTTTGGCCCCTTGTTCCATCTGGATCTCTATTCCTAATCTTTGCCATGCTATTTTCTTCCATTATCACCATCTTTGTTAGGGTGTCTTCAACTTTACTCATTTTTTCAAGCATGGATGGATCCTCAGCTTCAAGTGAATTGTTCTGATAAGTACAGTGACCACTAGGATGATCACTTTCACAAAAATCACACTTGATTTGTTGACTTTGTCTTTGAGATGAATGAACAACATATAATTTTTGGGGCAATTTAGCCATTTGTGCGGTTAGTTGCTCAATCTATTGTGTCAGTGTTTTATTTTTAGCCAAGAATGCATCTTCTAACAACCTTTTATTCTGAATACCTTGTCTATAATGTTGGGCTTGATAATCAGTCGATGCCAATGCATTAAGAATCCTTGTCACTTGTTCTACATCAAGAGCCATCATTGTGTCGCCAACTGCAGCACCTAGGAGCATTTTTGTGTCAGATTTGAGACTAGTGAGAAATATGCTCAGTTGAGCAATATCTTCAAACCCATGATTTGGGCATTTTCTCAATATCATCTTGAATCTTTCCCATGTCTCCCAGAAGACTTCATTTCTCTTTGTCTGAACATAAAGATTTCAGACTTTGCTTTGATGTAGCGAGAGATTGGAAAAAATCTTTACAGAAACTTTTCCTCTACCTCTTCCCAGTTAGTGAGGCTCTAATTTGGAAGTGATTTAAGTCATTTCTTAGCCTTTCTTGCCAACGTAAAAGGAAACAAGAGCATAAAAATATTTTGAACATCATCTAATTTAAAGCCCATTACTCACACCAATCCATAAAATGATTCCAAATGTTAATATGGATCCTCATGTTCCATTGTTGTGAATTGATGGGCACTAATGAGATTGAAAAAACCTAGATCTATTTCCAAGGCCTTGGCGGTAGCAGGTATTGCAATACTAGAAAGATGTTTTGGCCCTTGGTACATGACATAATCTCCAAGTGTCCTCCTAAGGAGTGGTGCTTGTTCTTCTGCCATGTTGCTATCTTCCTAAAAGATATTAGTGGGGAAAATATAGAGTATTTCCTTCTTTTTTTTTAAAAAATGAAAAATAAAATAAATTCAAAATAAATTTAAAGATAAAATAAAAACAACTTAAAACAAATCTCCAAAAGAAACAAAAATAAAATTGTTCTCGCCGGTTGACCTGGGTTGAATACTTCTCTTCCAATCTTCCTCCCTAGATCCTGATGTGCGTCTCTTTGTTGCACTTTAGAATGTGGCTCTATTATGACAGAGGGCGCCCTACCTATTGATAACACTTCAACGATTAAATCAGTGAGAGCTTACGAATAAGTAACTAGTTTCAGTCTAGTGTGCAGAAACAACGTACCTTCACCTGGGGTCTCAGGCCCCTTTTATAACTATTCATGTAACAGCTTTCACTCACGAGAATAAAATCTCAACTAAAAGCATAACTGGAAACATTAATCTTTTATTTCTAACAAAAAAACCACCTGTCACGGGCACCAATTATCTTCAGGTGCTAACCACAGGCCAACATTCTATTTTAAGTGTGCAACCCTATCTTTTAGGGTTATTAGCAACAATTATCAACTGGTATTTCATTAATACGTAACTAACATGTAACAAATAACAAACACACACACACACATCAACCACATGCACACACTTATCTATAAGTATATACCATGGGCCCCCCTTGTATGGCTGACTCATTATAATTATACTTTACTGGGCTTACCAACAAAACTGGGCCAAATTCATGACTAACAACCTGGGCCCAATAGCGGAGCTGACCACTCACCAGCCCAAACCGAGATCCGACCTCCCACAAACCCAAACCAAGATCCGAGAGCCTGAGCACTCCTGACCAGTACAAAAACCATAAACAAAATAAGAAAAAAAAAGTAAAAAATCTAAAAAAAAATCTAAAACCAATAAACAGAATGAATTCAAATCAAAATAAATAGAATAAAATAAAAACAAAATCTGCAAATAAATTCTAAAAAAAAAAACAAATATTCATTTAAATAAAATAAAGCAAAATAAAAACAATAAAAAAATAAGAACTATTAACTAAAAAATAAAAACTGTTAGAATATTTACAATATTTAGGAATTCATACTCAAAACTCAAATTGTTCCCCGGCAACGACGCCAAAAACTTGATGACTTTTTACAGCGTTGTCAAAAGTAATAATTGTCCTTAAGGATGGAGATTGATCCCACAGGAAATAGTGAATTATCGAGTACAATGATCGCTAAATATGAAACAAAACAATTAAAAGTAGTATTGAAGTGATTGTGTTGGTATGGATCAATAAGGAAACAGACAAAAAATTAGTTGCTTCAATTGGAAAAACAGGAATTAGGTTTCATCTTCTCTTACTCTCATGTATTTTGATTAGCATGTTAATATTAAGTTCGTTTATTAAAATTGATGCTTGTATAAAAGTCATTTATATCGATTCCTCGCATATAAAATCCTTAAGAATGTTCCCTAACTATCAATCCCTCGCATAATTATAAGAACAACTTAGAATCAAGCTCAGACGTTAATGGAAATTAACACTTCAAGTCTATTCCTAGCACTCAAATATGTTAAGTATTATTGTTCAGGTCAAAACCCTAAAAATACTTTCCAATTAGATTTAAGATTCTCAATTTGTCACGAAAATTTAGAAATAAAATAACAATACCAATAATCAATCAATAACTGAATATTAATATATAAGATATCACCTCAATACATAAGAGTTCGAGCAGATTACTCTCAATCCCAAAGGATGGAATTAGCCATGCATACTTCTAGCACCTTCCATTCTCCCAATTGGGTTACAATTCACTCTATGGTGTTTTCCTCTCAATTTGGTACCCTATGTTTGTGCCTCTAGCCCCCTATTTAACCTAATTTGCTAGGGTTTGGTGACTTCCTGCGTCGCGCTCATGGGCTTAATGATAAAAACATAAAAATAGCCCAATTAATCTGACGCATTCTTGTTGATCAGTTGGACTTTTTTCTCTCTTTTGTGCATTATGGGCCTTCCAACTTTCTCCCTTTAGCATATATCATTCTTTTTTAGTCCAAAACTCCATTCTTCCCTGGAAACCTTCAATTAACACCAAATTTAGGAATAAAATGCTCTTATTCAATTAAAGATCATAAAAATGTAAAAAGGTATAAATTCATAAATTATGGATTATTTTATATGTAAATTAGCAATTAATACTTATAAGTGCCTATATTTTAATATGAAATATTACGAAAATTAGGCATTTATCACTCTCCCCAACTTAGAATCTTGCTTGTCCTCAAGCAAAGTAAATGAATACATTGGAATTTAAATATCAAAACAGCTTAATTCATTAAACAACTGATCAAATTAGAAACTTATGATGCTTCCAAATTCAAATATAGAAAAAATATAGACATAACAAACTTCCAGGATCAAATCAAACAAATAAATGACAATTCATCAAGGAATATCTTCACAATCCCAAAGGGTAGAATTAGTCACTTATGTTGACCATTACAAGAAGGGAATGATGCTTAGGGTTTTCTATCACCTCCTATTCTCGCAAATGATGTCTACGGTTGTGCCTCAAGACTTATATTTAACTTAGATGGGCTTGAGCTAAGTGACTTCTCGCCTAAATGTGATTGGGCTCGCCTGGGCGAGTTGGACAAAAATAAGCCCAACAACTCTCAAGTGATCTTGCCTAGACGAGATTGCACGGAAAATTCTGGCTTAGGCGAGCTTGGGCGAGTGTTTGGAGCATTCCAACTTTCCCCTTTTATCTTTGTCTTTTCTCCTTTTGCCCTTTCATTTCCATTTTTCCCTAAAATCCTAAAATTAACACAAATTTGGGAATAAATCGTTCTTATTCAAATCATAATCACAAAATATATAAAAAGGTTTAAATTCAAAACTTAGGGGTTGTATTATAGTTATTTTATCAATTAATATCCATAAGTTCCTTTATTTTAATACAAAATATCACTTAAATATGACATTTATCAATTCAACCAAAAGTTCATGTTTTCAGGATAATGTTCATCACTAGTCAACGAGTTTGTAAATATTGTATCAGTTCTTCTAATATGTTTTTTTGCCTCAAATTTTAACCAAGAGTAGCCAAGACACCAATGAATGAGTGTGCCAAAGTTCAAGTCAAATAATGCACTGAGCAAAGTTTGACAATTGGAATACATAAAAGAAATTGTCCACAATGTTCACCAAGCACTCAGCCAGAGGATGTGAACTTGTAAAAATTGCCAAAACATTTTGATGTGAGTTGGTTTTTAGATGGTTCCATTTTAAGGTGACACTTTTCTTAGGATTTGGATTTTAATAATTAGAGATGAAACCTAAGGAAGATTCCTACTGGACCAAGTGGTTAACTATACCAAGTTTTTAGAGACGAACTTAACCAAGTGGTTAAGTAAGTGTGAAGTTTCACTTCACAAAGACAAAGACAAAATCAGAATATGGTGATTAATGAATGCAAGCAGAAAAAAAGAAAGGCTACAAAGTATCATCAATGGTGAACATAGCCGAACCAAATGATAAACCACAAGCCACACAAGAGTAAAAAATCGAGATAAAAGAAGATAAAGACAATATAGAAAAGGAAGTAGAAGATGAAAGAAGGAACTTATGGAGATGATGGTGGATGGTCACGCCACTTGGTGTGTGGAAACCACCAAGATAAGTGCTAGGCCGCCACTTGAAAGCTTCATTCTCATCAAGATAAGACCAAAAGGAAGAGGAGATACACTCACTCAAGCTCACATAATATTTGTATAGAGTAACTTTAGTTCAATTTCAACTTGAAAAATACACTAGGTAGGCCTCCTATTTATAGGTGAAGGAGCCTTGGAGAACAAGCTAAAGGGGTAGGATGGGAAAAGGAAAAAAATGGGCAGCCTTAGGGTTTGACTGAGTCAAACCCACATCCTAGACTTGTCCTTCTAGAAACTAGGTCAAAATATCTTCCTAAAGGGCTAAGAACAAGCTAAAATGCTAACTAAATACCCCCTACTATGCTAAAGGCACCTTATTATAGCCTATCTTTGCTATTTGGACCCCTAAAGTGAGCCCGAATTATTTACAACATTTTTATTTTTAAGAAGACCAGAAGAAACAACATTTGATGTTCTGGTCTTTGCCTATTTCTCCTTCTGGTGAGGTCTACTAGATGAAGACAAATTAGCTAGTAACTTGGGCATCATTTCATTATCAATTCAAATCTAATTTACTAGGGGGCTAGCACTTGTATTTATAGTACTATGGGCAGCCAAGGTGCAAACTTTAACCCTAAAAACTCTCCACTCATCACTGGTGCAGAAACGTAGAACAAATGCGGCTATTTTCATTTTATAAATGCGGCTATACAGCCGCATTTGATCAACACGCACTTGTAAATAAGAGATTTACAAATGCGGCTATATAGCTGCATCTATAAATACTATTTACAAATGCGACTTTTTGTTGGAGCCATATCTGTAAATGCTCCAAAGGTGGTGCCTTCTTCTTCAATTGGAATGATTTACAAATGTGGCTTTTTATTGGAGTCGCATCTGTAAATGCTCCAGAGTTGTTCAATTGGAATGATTTACAAATGTGGCTTTTTATTGCAGCCGCATCTGTAAATGCTCCAGAGTTGTTCATGAATTGGAATGATTTACAAATGCAGCTATTTACCATAGTTGCATCTGTAAATCACATTTACAGATGTGACTTTGGTAATAGCCGCATTTGTAAATCATTCGCTTGATTTACAAATGCGGCTAAGGTAAATAGCCGCATTTGTAAATAAGGTTTTTTTTTTTAGAGTAGTTTGTTTAGTTGTTTATCCTATACAAATTAACCTGTGCAGTTTAATTATACCTAGCTAGCCAAATAGATAAACAGATTCATATAAACTACAAGTCAATTTATAGTTATTGATCAAAATGTATACATAAAACGGTAATAATATATCTCTATCTATCTTCCTACACTATTGATCAATCATAGAGTTATAAAAATTTAGGAAATATGTGGACCAAGATTGCCTCACATATGTCATGGCTTCCGAAGTCATGGGTTCCTCCTCCGTGAAGAACTGCATTTCAAAATGGTTAACACATAAATTAGTTTTAAGATACATATATGTTGAAGTTATAAAAATAATTTAAGAAATGTTACCTCTTGCCAATTACTTGTAAGGCCTAGTCTTACAATGGTACTCATCCATTGCATAACGTAATAGCCACATTCATAGCTTCCAGGTTGTTTATTACACTACAATTCAATAAATTGTAAAAGTTGTTGAACCAAGTGGTGTTCAATGTTTTGAAGAATCCAAATCCTTTGAAGGATGTTGAAGCCTCTGCTTTGCTTGATGCTGCTGTGCTGGTTTAAAGCATTGTTCTGGGGTAGTTTAATGTTGTAATCCACCCTTAGATTAAATCTCAAAGCAATTAGCATCTCAATCTTTAACAAAGCAAAATGTTTTTCAAGCTAAGTTGAAACAACCAATTGTTCTGTCGAAACAACCGATTGTTTACACTTAGGTGTTTTGAGAAAGTTTGAAAACTGTTTTTTAATGGTGAAATCTGTTAAGTAACAAAACAACCAATTGATTCGAGCAAACAATCGATTGTTTGTTTTGGAACCATAACAGAATAACTGTTTTCTTTGACTGAGCTTTAAATGATTTGAAACTGAATACGCTCCAGTCATTAAATGTTTTGACCAATCTTTTTAAAGCAATTAAGAGTTTGTTAAGATTTGATAACAAACTATATCTTGATATAAATTCATAAAAACTGTTTTTAAGAAGAAGAGAATCTTTTGACAAAGTTTTGCTAAGAGAGTTTTTCAAAGTGCTAAGATTGCTTAAGAGTTTTGTGATTGATCAAGGTGCTGGAATAGGATTCTACTTGTATTGATTTCAGATATTCATCTGTAATAAGTGTAATCTTTGTAAACTGCTAAAACAATTCGTCTGTGTATTTTTGCTGAGATTGGCTGTGTGTTCTTGAGGTGTTCAAGATCAGCAATCTTAGTGTTGGCCATGGAGAGTGTGTTTCTTGAGGTTTTCAAGGTCATTCTCTTGGTTGTTGTGTAAGTGATCAAGGTGTGATTGCTTAGTGGATTTCCTCAAGGTTTCTGAGAAGATTGGATGTAGCTCTGGATTGGAGTGAACTAGTATAAACAACTGCGTACAATCTTTCTATCCTTATCTCTTTAAATTCAGTTTGTTTGTTGTTTGCTAGTATAAACAACCGATTGTTTCGAAGAAACAACCGATTATTTTTTCTAGTGTTATAGTTTTGCTTACTATTTTGGCTAACTGAATTGCTGAATCAATTGGTTTCTGAAATAAATTCATTCTAGCTGTGAAAAGTTTACGAAAACCCCTTTAAACAATTCACCCCCCCTCCTCTAGTTTAAAGCCATCTTTTCTAACAATTGGTATCAGAGCTTGGTTCTTGAAAGTTATTCAAGTTGATCTAAATCTTTTTTATGGTTGGAAAACTATCTTTTGAGGAGGGTGCTTCAATCTACAAACCACCTTTATTCTGTGGATTGAATTATAAGTTTTGGGAAGCAAGAATGAAAATCTTTACTGAATCAATTGATCAAAGAATTTGGGACTCAATTGAGAATGGTCCTTACATTCCAAAATTCAAAAAGAATAATTCCTTTACTGCAAAACCTTTGTCCAAATGGACAGATGATGAATGTAAGATGGCTCAGCTTGATAGGTCTGCTCAAAACATTATAGCTTCTGCACTAGATACTAATGAATTTTTCAGGATATCAAAGTGCAAAACTGCTAAGGAAATGTGGGAGACTCTCAAGGCTGCTCATGAACCAAAGGAAGCAATGACAAAGAGTCAAGCAAGAAGGAAGAAAAGGCAAAATAAGAAAAGCCTCAATCTTTGCTTAGTGGCCAGAAGGGAGGATGACTCATGTAGTGTAAGTTCATCAAACTCTTCAAACTCTGAAAATTATGGTCAATTGCTTCAAGCCTTTCAAGAAACACATGAAGAAGCCAACCGATTGGCTCTCTTAAACAATCGGTTGAAAGAAAATAATAGCTGGCTTGAAAACAGGGTAAAGGCACTGGAGAAGGATTTAGAAAATTCAAAAATGGATTTTGAAAATCAAGAAATCATTTACAAAAACTCCTCTTGCAAGTGTGATACTCTAGTTTGTGAAAATTGCGAAAATCTTGAAAAGAAGGTCCACTATCTTGTTAAAACAGTGGATAAGCTTTCTAAAGGCCAATCTAACTTTGAAAGTGTGCTAGCATCTCAAAATTGTGTTTTTGGAAAATCTGGATTGGGTTTTAATCCACAAAACCAACAAGATAGATTTTCAAAACCATTTTCGAAAATGCCAGAAAAACAATCGATTGGACCATCAAAACAACCGATTGTTACATGCTTCTATTGCATGAAAAGAGGTCATTCTGTGCGATTCTGTAAAATCAGAAAACATGTTGTTCCTAAAGGGCTTATGAAGTGGACTCCCAAGAAAAATAAAGCTTGTATTGATGAGTATAAACCAGATGGACCCTCATTCATAAGGGGACCAAACCTATGTACTTGAAAATCTTTTCTGTAGGAAATCTTGGAGGAAAGAAAGCAACTTTTGTACTTGGACAGTGGATGCTCCAAGCATATGATAGGGGACAAATCAAAGTTCCTAAGAATATCCTTCAAGCAAGAGGGTCATGTCACCTATGGAGACAACAACAAAGGAAGAATACTTGGGAGAGGATCCATAGGAGATGAGAGCATCTTGGTGATTCATGATGTGCTCTTTGTTGAAGGCCCAAAGCATAATCTACTGAGTATTAGCCAACTATGTAACAAGGGGTATCAAGTGATGTTAAAGCCAACACATGTGAAATCTATCTACCCAACACCAAAGAGGTAATGTTGGTAGGTAAGAGAGTTAATAATGTGTATCTTCTAGATATCTCTTCACCATGTTCAATTGGATGTCTTCTATCCAAGCAAGATGAATCTTGGCTTTGGCATAGAAGAATTGCTCATATTCACATGAATCATTTGAACAAGCTAATATCAAAAGATCTTGTGATTGGGCTGCCAAAACTCAAGTTTGAAAGGGATCACATTTGTGAAGCTTGCCAAAAAGGGAAACAAGTGAAAAGTGTTGAACCAAGTGATGTTCAAGGTTTTGAAGAATCCAAATCCTTTGAAGGATGATGAAGCTTTTGCTTTGCTTGATGCTGCTGTGCTGCTTTGTTGTTTTGTTCTGGGGTAGTTTAAGGTGTAATCCAACCTTAGATTAAATCTCAAAGCAATTAGCATCTCAGTTTTTGATAAAACAAAAGTGTTTTTCAAACTAAGTTGAAACAACCGATTGTTCTATCGAAACAACCGATTGTTTATACTTAGATGTTTTGAGAAAGTTTGAAAACTGTTTTTGAATGAAGAAAACTGTTAAGTGACAAAACAACCGATTGATTCGAGGAAACAACCGATTGTTTGTTTTGGAACCATAACAGAAAAACTGTTTTCTTTGACTGAGCTTTAAATGATTTGAAACTGAATACGCTCCAGTCATTAAATGCTTTGACCAATCTTTTTGAAAGCTTTTATGGGTTTGTTAAGATTTGGTAACAAACTTCCTTTTATATAATTCAGAAAATCTCTTTTAAAGTATAGAATGCTTTTGAAAAAGTTGGAACTAAGAACTAAGAGAGTTTTCAAAGTGCTAAGATTGCTTAAGAGCTAAAGAGATTGATCAAGGTGCTGGAATAGGATTCTACTTGTATTGATTTCAGATCTTCATCTGTAACAAGTGTAATCTGTGTAACTGCTGAAACTTTTCTTTTCTGTATTGTTGCTGAGATTGGCTGTGTGTTCTTGAGGTGTTCAAGATCAGCAATCTTAGTGTTGGCCAAGGAGAGTGTTTGTCTTGAGGTTTTCAAGGTCATTCTCTTGGTTGTTGTGTAAGTGATCAAGGTGTGATTGCTTAGTGGATTTCCTCAGGGGTTCTGAGAAGACTGGATGTAGCTCTGGGTTGGAGTGAACCAGTATAAACAACTGTGTACAATCTCTCTATCCCTTACTCTTTAAATTCAGTTTGTTTGTTGTTTGCTGATAAAAACAACGGATTGTTTCGAAGAAACAACTGATTGTTTTTCTGACAGTGCAGTTTTGCTTACTGTTTTGACTAACTGAATTGCTTGATCAATTGGTTTCTGAGATAAACTCATTCTAGCTTCAAAAAGTTTGCGAAAACCTCTTTAAACAATTCACTCCCCTCTAGTTTAAAGCCATAATTTCTAACAAAAAGTTCTTTTAAAACCAAAAATATTGTCTCTTCATTAAGACCTCTTGAACTCCTTCACATGGATCTCTTTGGACCCTCTAGAACTATGAGTCTTGGTGGAAATTATTATGTGTAACATCCCGCCAAATGCTTTTCATATTTATATAATAAAAATAAAAGTAAACAAATATATTGAAGTGAACATAATTATATATATGTAATGAAGTTTCTCCTCACAGGGAGTTTAATACATACTCGGTCAAATTTTCCAAAAACGTAAACAAAATTACAGCAAAAGACAAACAGTCGATCTCGTATCAGAAAAGGGCGATCTCCCATCAGAAAAGGGCGATCTCCTATCAGACAACAGAAAAAGGGTGATCGCCTAACAGAAATAGAAACAGGCGATCTCCTTCCGGCGACCACTCACTAATGAGCTCTACTACCTGCAACCTCGTCTGCTCCCATGCAAAAATACATGATCATCACAGGTTTTAGAAAACAATCACAATACCAGATGAAAGGGTAAGCTAGATGTTTTAAAAACTTTAAATATGAAACTTTAAATCAATAGAAAACATAAATCTTCACGCCATTCATAATCCATCTCAATTTTAACCATCAACATTCCCATATTCCACAAACTCGTCAAGTATCTATTCGCTACTTTCAATATTCATGGTTCACACGTCAGACTTTCCACTGACTCATAAGATATAGACACATGACTCCACTTCCGGAAGACTCGTGCGTTGACTCAGGCTCAGAGATCTGCACCTGTCATACCACACCACTGTGAAATCCACACAGGGTCGCTGTGAAATCCACACAGCCATGCGCATACATAGTCTCAATATCATCACTCTCCCGGTATGACAGGGTTAATTCATATAAAAGGCCGAGCTCGTTCTTTTTCACACGACTCACCCATTCATATGAACCTCCTTCGACTCTCCACAACTGAATAACTTCATCTATGTGATTCCATTATATCAGCAGAGTCAGGATATCTCCTTCTAGACAAGCAAGCCCCTAGTCAATACACATTACACACGATCTTACACGGTATTTTCTTTCCTGAAAATACTATGCCTTGATCCCACATTCACAACAATCAATACATCATACAACACTGAATGAACGATTCAGTCACAGCACAGCATTCATTCATTCCACGGTTCAGATTTTCAATATCACATGTATTTCAACATTTAAATCTCAAACAGTTTTCAAACAGCACTAAAACAGGGGAGTTCGAAAAACAACGCCAAAACCGGCGATCACGTCCAAAACAGGGATTTCGAAATCTGTATTAAAACCGGCGATCACGTCGCCCAAACACATAAGAACAGAACATCATGAAAAGAATATGAAACCGGCGACCACGTCGCCCTCACTTCAGAACAGCAAATCTAACGGCTTTTTTGAAAATAAAGCTAGCTTCCCTTACCTGGACTTGCGCAAAACACTAAGAGCTCCAAAACCCACCGAAGCTTAAAGGTGCCTTAGCTCTGTTTTTGCGTCTGGTTTGTAGAACTTGCAGAGAACCTCCCAGGTGCTCTAAGGGCAGTCGTCGCTCGTCGCACTGGTGCTTGAGGATGCCTGAATCGCAGCGCGAAGGAGAGAAAAGAGAAGGATGAAGGTGAGCTCACTCTTTCACTCTTGAACCACTGCAACGTTCTTTTTCCTCTCAGAAGTGGGTTTTTGTATCTTAAACCAACTTGTCCACAAAAGCCGCTGCCACCACCCACTCTGCAGGGAAGTTTGCGTGTACGCTTCCTTGAACAGTACGACTACGCGTGCCTCTGCGCAGGCTAACACTCTGAGGTCACTATTCTGAACCACCCTTTTTGTCTACGTGTCGCGCGTGTAGTACGTCTCCTGCTGAGAGCCTGGGTCCCACCTCATCTGTGTGAAACTCGACATCGCGCGATAACCTTCCACCGATGACCGCTCGCGCGATGACTATCCACTGATGTCTCATACTGGCGGACGACCGATGTCTCGCCCTGGCGATGACCGCATGCTTCGCGCCCTGACGATGCCCGCAAGCCTCGCGTCCTGGCGATGCCCGCATGCCTCGCGCCCGGCGATGCCCGCATGCCTCGCGCCCGGCGATGCCCGCATGCCTCGCGCCCTGGCGATGCCCGACGACACATCACCACGCCTTGCTGAAGGTTCTTCATCCCCCTATGTTACGTCCAAGGTATCATTTCCACATGACTTGGTGACGTCGGTAGCTTCACCTTTCCAAGAGTAGATCAACACCACTCCTCGCGCGCCCATGCATGCAATACTAAGGACGATCTCTTTTGCTCAAGCATAGAGCTTCGCATGCACAGCGTATCTAAGGCTTAACCCACACCTTGATACGTGTGGTTTTGTGGAACCCACTCTGGTTGATCCCGTATCCTGACCACATACTGAGTGCACTTTCGGCGATCATGTGCACCATAGGCGACTGGCGATCACGTGCAACCTAGGCGATAGGCGATTATGTACAAATCAGGCGATCTCATCGTCTTCTAAACTACACTTTCCTTCCTCTTTATTTTAAATAAAAACATACTTAGAATTCATTTAAAATATATCCCTTTTTATTCCAATTTAATTTTACAGGTCCTTACATTATGCTCTTGTTATTGTTGATGATTTCTCTAGGTACACTTGGACCTTGTTCTTGGAATCAAAGAGTGATGCCTTTGCTGCATTCAAAAAGCTAGCAAGAAGACTTCAAAACACAAAGAGCAGCAACATAGGTTCCATAAGGAGTGACCATGGAGGAGAATTTCAAAATGAGAAGTTTGTCAAGTTCTGTGAGAAGTTGGGAATACTACACAATTTCTCTGCTCCAAGAACACCACAGCAAAATGGAGTTGTAGAGAGGAAGAACAGGTCTCTTGAAGAGCTTGCAAGGACAATGCTTAGTGAATCATCACTTCCTAAGTATTTTTTGGGCAGATGCAGTAAGCACCTCTTGTTATGTGATGAATAGGGTACTTATAAGGCCCATTTTGAAGAAAACTCCATATGAACTTTTCAATGAAAGGAAGCCTAACATCAGTCACCTCAAAGTCTTTGGCTATAGCTGTTTTGTTCTCAATAATGGAAAGGAAAGCTTGGGAAAATTTGATGAGAAAGCTGACCTTGGCATTTTCATTGGTTATTCACTCACAAGCCATGCTTATAGAGTCTACAACAAAAGGTTGATGACTGTAGAAGAATCAGTTCATGTAGTCTTTGATGAGGTAGATCGTAGAATCAGTGAGAACCCAAAGATCAGTGCTGAAGAAGACAAACAGAGCATCAGTTTGGAGAAGCTGGATATCTGTGCAGAAAAACAACCGGTTGTTTTAGCGAATCAACCGATTGAAAATCTGCAACAGAGTGAGCTGCCCAAAGAGTGGAGGATTCCAAGAGATCTGTCAGTGGATAACATCATAGGGCAGATAAAGGAAGGTGTCTCCACACATAGCTCCATCTCAAACTACTGCAGACACACAACTTTTGTCTCTCAAATTGAACCAAAGTCAATTGAAGAAGCTCTCAAGGATAAGAAGTGGGTTGAAGCTATGCATGAAGAGCTAAACCAATTTGAAAGAAATGAGGTATGGTCTCTAGTCCCTAAAACTAATGAAATGAATATTATTGGTGCAAAATGGGTTTTCAGAAATAAGCTAGATGAGGATGGAGTGATCACTAGAAACAAAGCAAGGCTAGTTGCCAAAGACTATGGTGAAACCTTTGCTCCTGTGGCTAGATTGGAGGTTGTGAGGCTGCTGCTAGCTTTTGCATGTATGAGTGGTTTTAAACTATTCCAAATGGATGTAAAGAGTGCCTTTTTGAATGGCTACATAAATGAAGAAGTCTATGTAGATCAACCACCGGGTTTTGAAGATCACAAGTATCCAAACCATGTCTTCAAGTTGAAGAAAGCTTTGTATGGACTGAAACAAGCTCCAAGGCAGTGGTATGAGAGGCTTACCAACTTTCTATTATCTCTTGGTTATGAAAGAGGAATGGTAGACAAGACTCTCTTCATCAAGAAGTCATATGCAGAAATAATTCTTGTGCAAATATATGTTGATGACATCATCTTTGGTGCTACACAAGATAGGTTGTGTGAAGAATTTGTGGCTGCAATGAAAGGTGAGTTTGAAATGTCTATGATGGGAGAACTATCTTTCTTTCTTGGATTGCAGGTTAAACAAACAAAGGATGGGATCTTCTTAAGTCAATCAAAGTATTGCAAGGAGATTCTCAAAAAGTTTGAAATGGAAAATTGCAAAGAGGCAAGCACTCCAATGCCATCAAGCTGCTACATGGATGCAGATACTGCTGGAAAGAGTATAGATCAAACAAAATTCAGAGATTTGATTGGATCATTGCTTTATCTAACAGCAAGTAGGCCGGACATCATGTTTGCGGTGTGTCTATGTGCAAGATATCAAGCAAATCCTAAAGAGTCACACTTCAAAGCTACAAAAAGGATTCTGAAATATCTCAAAGGAACATCATCTGTAGGATTATGGTATCCTTCTCATTCTCCAATACATTTAATTGGTTATTCAGATTTTGACTTTGCAGGTTGCAAGCTAGATAGAAAGAGCACAAGTGGTACTTGTCACCTTCTTGGCTCTAGCCTAATCTCATGGCATAGCAAGAAGCAAGCATGTGTTTCTCTCTCTACTGCTGAGGTAGAATATATAGCTGCTGGTAGCTGTTGTGCACAGATCCTATGGCTCAAACAACAACTTGCAGATTTTGGTTTACAAATCAGCAAAGTTCCTTTGATGTGTGATAACACAAGTGCAATCAATCTTACCAAAAATCAAATCCAGCACTCAAGGACCAAACATATTGAAATAAGACATCATTTCATCAGAGATCATGTGCAAAATGGAAACTATGAAGTGAAGTTTGTGGAGACCAAACTGCAGCTAGCTGACATCTTCACAAAGCCTTTACCAAAAGAGAGGTTTTTCTTCTTAAGAAATGAGTTAGGTATTCTTGATCTAAATAATCTCTCTTAAAATCTGTGTTTGATACATGTTAAAATCTATTTGTGAAGACAAATAGGGGGAGAATTCTTGGTTCTTGTTGGTTCGTGTTGGTTCTTGTATATCTGTATCTTATATGCATAAAATGTTTAAATCTCTGAGTATAAAAGTGTTTTCTGCTGCTGCTGATAGAAACAACCGATTGTTTCGTGTAAACAACTGATTGAATATTACGTTAAAAGAGGTATAATCTAACTTGCTGTTGTAAGAAGCTTTGGATAGTGCAAATGCTTTCTCTGCAGGAACTACTTCAGATTTAATCAGTACAACACAAGCACCAGGGATTTGTCTTCATCAAATAGGGGGAGATTGTTGAACCAAGTGGTGTTCAATGTTTTGAAGAATCCAAATCCTTTGAAGGATGTTGAAGCCTCTGCTTTGTTTGATGCTGCTGTGCTGGTTTAAAGCTTTGTTCTGGGGTAGTTTAATGTTGTAATCCACCCTTAGATTAAATCTCAAAGCAATTAGCATCTCAATCTTTAACAAAGCAAAATGTTTTTCAAGCTAAGTTGAAACAACCGATTGTTCTGTCAAAACAACCGATTGTTTACACTTAGGTGTTTTGAGAAAGTTTGAAAACTGTTTTTTAATGGTGAAATCTATTAAGTAACAAAACAACCAATTGATTCGAGCAAACAATCGATTGTTTGTTTTGGAACCATAACAGAATAACTGTTTTCTTTGACTGAGCTTTAAATGATTTGAAACTGAATACGCTCCAGTCATTAAATGTTTTGACCAATCTTTTTAAAGAACTTAAGAGTTTGTTAAGATTTGATAACAAACTATATCTTGATATAAATTCAGAAAAACTGTTTTTAAGAAGAAGAGAATCTTTTGACAAAGTTTTGCTAAGAGAGTTTTTCAAAGTGCTGAGATTGCTTAAGAGTTTTATGATTGATCAAGGTGTTGGAATAGGATTCTACTTGTATTGATTTTAGATATTCATCTGTAACAAGTGTAATCTTTGTAAACTGCTGAAACAATTCGTCTGTGTGTTTTTGCTGAGATTGGCTGTGTGTTCTTGAGGTGTTCAAGATCAACAATCTTAGTGTTGGCCAAGGAGAGTGTGTTTCTTGAGGTTTTCAAGGTCATTCTCTTGGTTGTTGTGTAAGTGATCAAGGTGTGATTGCTTAGTGGATTTCCTCAAGGTTTCTGAGAAGACTGGATGTAGCTCTGGATTGGAGTGAACCAATATAGACAATTGTGTACAATCTTTCTATCCTTATCTCTTTAAATTCAGTTTGTTTGTTGTTTGCTGGTATAAACAACCGATTGTTTTTTCTAGTGTTACAGTTTTGCTTACTGTTTTGGCTAACTGAATTGCTGAATCAATTGGTTTCTGAAATAAATTCATTCTAGCTGTGAAAAGTTTACGAAAACCCCTTTAAACAATTCACCCCCCCCCCCCCCCCCCTTTAGTTTAAAGCCATCTTTTCTATCAAAAGTTAGTATAATTAAACAATGAAAAGAGAAAGAAAAATCTTACCAACCTTTATTCTTATCCAGTTCAAATTTTGAAATTTTGAATTCGATCTCCCTTTTAGGATGTTATATCCACACCATGAACTGGTTGATACAAAAAACCTTGTTAGTGGATTAATTATAGTTTCAACCATAGTTAAGTTTATAGTGTACTTACCTATCAATGATATTCTTAAAACTTTTGGATATCTTCTTGTGTAGGAAACAGAACCACAAAGTCTTCCTATCATTCACTCATAAGACAAGTAATTGCCAATGACCCCTATATCATCCATGAAAAGAGTTGAGTAAATTTATAAAAAATGAATGTAATAAACTTTTAACATATATATTTAAACTTACTCGTTAATATAAGGGCACAAATAAACCTTTTTTCCCTCTTTTTCTAGGGTGTTAGTGATGAATGATTGGGTCTCATTTGCCTTTGCTCCAGTGGGATTAGTATATGCGGGATCTAAGAATCCATACACATTTTCCTTCCCCTCAGTGACAGAGACACCATTCAAAAACCTACAAGTAATTAGTTAAATCATAATGAATGCTAATTTAACATAAATAAAAATGAAATGTAGGTAACGATACTTACATCATAAAAAATTGAATAATATTTATATTCAGCTCCTGATCCCCAGCTACAAACTCTAACTAATCTGAGATGAATATTGGAATTAAAGTTTATTTTTATTTATACGTTTAAATATTTGTAATTTGATTTTAAATATATTAGTTTCTAAGATTATATTTTGTTGTGTTTCAATTTTTAAAATACTATTTAGATTAAGGGAAATATATTAGATATTTAGGAAGTTTAAATTGAGATAAATTTTTATTTAATTTTTTATAACATTTTTGCTTGATTTAACATATATATTTGAGATGAATATTGGAATTAAAATTTATTTTTATTTATATGAGTTTATTTTTATAGATATTTATTATTGTTATTCATATCTGATATATTTTTTAAAATTATAGGTTTAGAAAATAATAAAATTTAAAAACAATTAAAAAATGCTACATATTAGATCAGTTAAAGTTTTAACACATGTAAAAAGGAAATTTTACATCATTTCAGACAAGAACCCATCTAATAGCCCTGTTTGTTTCATTTATTTATGATTTTTTACCTGAACCAAGGGTCTTCTCAAGTTGAAATTGAGTGCTTTTTTTTTATTTAAAATGTTTTTTTAAATCAATAAATATTTAAATTCGATATGATTTTTTTATATTTCTCTAGCTAAAAAATTTTTATTTAATTTTTTGATACTTTATATTTAGTAACCACACCTTATGAGATATTTCACTGGCCAAAGAACATATGAAAATAACTTTATTCTCCAAAATACTCACTCAATCTTATTCATTCAATTTTATTCACTCACTTAGATATTATCATATTTTTTCATTAAATTCTTATTAAGTTGAGTGTCCAAAAATCTTTTCAAAATGGATCACCACTATCTTCAAGTCTGATATCCATCAACAAATCCATCAACTTACTAGTCAATTTGTCCAAGAGCTTGACGTAACATGATTCAAATTCTTTCACGTCACATGATTCAAATTATCCGTTCCAAATCGAAATCCCTATATGTCCTCATCCTGAGAACTTGCAAACTTTCT
This sequence comes from Phaseolus lunatus, assembly GCA_013389735.1. Classification (NCBI taxonomy): domain Eukaryota; kingdom Viridiplantae; phylum Streptophyta; class Magnoliopsida; order Fabales; family Fabaceae; genus Phaseolus; species Phaseolus lunatus. Next base: position 30,990,444 of record CM023858.1, on the reverse strand, counting down.
CCTCCAGACAACTTAAAAGTTTCCGTTAGTAGATATCTAAAGTTCTTCTTTTAAATTAAAGACAAAAATAAGAAAACAACTAAATAGAATCAATTCAATAATAATACTCCAATGATTGATCTGGAATTTTTACGAAAATGGTATAGTTTTTTTTTATATATATTTACCTAAATGGGTAAATTTTAAAAAAATTATGGAAATAGACATTTTTTTTTCAAAATTGTCAATAATGTAGTCAATATGAATTAAATTCATTAATCTGACTACTTTTTGTTTTTTATTTAAAGTTAATAATCGGATTGATAACTTCAATTTAAATAAAATTGTATATTAGATTAACAACTTAAGTATACTTTATCTAAATTGAAGTTTTCAATTATATTGACAAGTTTAGTTGACTTTTTTAAATAGTTAATATTTGTAAAAATTTAAAAATGTATATAATAATAATTTAAAAATTATTTAAACTTACATGAAGTGAATAAGAATAAGAATATTGTGAAAATTTGTATTTTTATAGATAAAATAATATTAAAAAAATTAAACTAAATTTTGTTTTCACAAAAAATAAAGTTATTAAAAATTAAGTTGGATTTAAAATAGGTTGTGTAATAAATGTAAAGAAAGCCAGACAGATATGTGGCTCGGTGCATACATCATGATGGAGGGTGTGAATGGAGATTACATGCATCTTTTAGTAAAATCTGAAGTTAATGGGATATAAAAAAAATTGATGCACAACATACTTGTTTGTCAACGAATGTTTCGACAGACCATGTTAATTTGGATTCAACCCATACTGCGTCCATGGTGTTGACTTCAGTAAAAGCAAACTCTTCTATCCCAATTAAAAGCTTAATTGCAAAAATAAAAATCTGCATGGCTATACTATCACCTATAGAAAAGCTTGGTTGAGAAAACCAAAAGCTCTTGCTTTAGCATTTGGTGATTGGGAACAGTCCTACAATGATCTTCCTATATGGTTGGAAGCAATAAAAGAAAGCAATCCAAGGACAATTGTGCAGTATATTGTTTCTCCTTGCATGGTTGATGGTGTTCAAGACAACTTTTGTTCCACGTTGGATCGTGTATTTTGGTCTTTTTCAAGCCTTGTATTGATGGTTTCAATTTTTGCAAGCCCATTGTACAAGTTGATGGAGCATTTCTAACTAGAAGATATCATGGAACATTGTTGACCGCGATCGCTCAAGATGGGAATCGAAACATTTTTCCATCAGTGTTTGCGATTGTTGAAGAGGAGACTCGGAAGGCTTTAATTTGGTTCTTCCAATTATTGTGACAATATGTGACACCTCAGCCGAATTTAATTTAATTTTTAAGAAATTTATTTTACATAAATACATGTATATTATTACTTTTTACATATTATATAATTTATATTTTCATATATTATATAATCTAAAAATTTATACATAAATCATATCACATTTTTATAAGTCTATTTTTAACTTTAAAAATATTTAAAAAAATACTAAATATTTTTAATTTAACAAACAAATCATTTTTAACCCAATTTATTTAAAATTATTTTAAAAAATATTCATCTTAATTCTTCAACTTTATATATCATTTTTTAAATAAAATTAAATTAAATTTTAGTATTATTTATAAAATAATTATTTTAACTATATATTTTATTTAAAAAAATATTAATTATCATTTGTTTAAAAAAAATTAAATCAACTGAAACTTGCCAAGTGAATTGACAACTTGAATTGAGATAAAATATATTAAGTTGTCAATACTGTATTCAACTTTATTTAAACTGAACTTACTAATCCAATTATCAACTTTAATTAAAAAAATTAAGTACAAAATTAATGAATTTAATTAATATTATTTATGGCATTGACAACTTTAACCACCAAATGTCCTCTTATTTTTTCTGAATCAGCCCATTTACATGTAAATATAAAAAAAAATTACACCATTTTCGTAAAAATGCCAATTGATCTATATATATAACTTTAGTTCAGCACGTCTCAGGTAGGGAAGTAATAACTTCAAGAATTGTAGTCATATCATCTGCGGCAAAGTTCTCATAGTTGGTTCATGGAGACGCGAAAACCCACGCATGTGGTTCTTGTTTCAAGTCCAGGTCTGGGCCATCTCATCCCAGTGATTGAGCTCGCCAAGCGCTTCGTCCTTCACCACAGCTTCAAAGTCACAATCCTCGCCGTGACATCCCAAACTTCACGCGCCGAAACGCAGATCCTCAACTCAGCCCTCACATCCTCCCTCATCCACCTCATCGATATTCCTTCACCTGACATCACTGCCCTCGTTGCCCAAAACGATGCCGTCCTCACTCGCCTCGGCGTCGTAATGCGCGAAGCCAAACTTGCCATCCGGTCAAATCTTTCCGAAATTACCCCTCGCCCTTCCGCACTCATCGTTGATATTTTCGGCACCGAGGCCATACCCATAGCAAGAGAACTCAACATTATCAGCTACGTCTACGTTGCTTCACACGCTTGGATGCTCGCGTTGGCCTTCTATTCCCCGGTGCTGGATGAACTAGTAGAAGGACAATACGTGGACCAAACGGAACCGCTCAAAATTCCCGGCTGCAAACCGATTCAACCGGAGGACGTGGTCGATCCCATGCTGGACCGGAACGACAGACAGTATAAAGAGTATCTTACAATAGGAAATGGGATCCAGCAAAGCGACGGCGTTTTGGTGAACACGTGGGAGGAGCTTCAACGTGAAGAGCTTGAAGCGCTAAGGGAGGGAGGTTTGTTAAGTGAAGCCCTAAATATGAAGATTCCAGTGTATGCTGTGGGACCTCTCGTGAGACAGCCCGAGTTAGAAACCAATTCTTCAACTGAATCGCTGCTGAAGTGGCTCGACGAACAACCGAGTCAGTCGGTGGTTTACGTGTCGTTTGGCAGCGGAGGAACGCTGTCGTCTGAGCAAATGACGGAGCTGGCTTGGGGGTTGGAACTGAGTGAACAGAGATTTCTTTGGGTGATACGCGCGCCCATAGAAAAAATTGCGGATGCGGCGTTTTTCACCACTGGGAGTAGCGGAATTGATGAGGTGGCGAAGTATTTGCCGGAAGGGTTTGTTTCGAGGACTAACGAAGTGGGACTGCTGGTTCCGGAATGGGCCCAACAAGTGAATATACTAGGGCATCGTTCTATTGGAGGTTTTCTTTCACATTGTGGGTGGGGTTCCACGCTGGAAAGTGTAACAAACGGCGTTCCGTTGATTGCGTGGCCGTTATATGCCGAGCAAAGGATGAATGCCGCGTTGTTGGCGGAGGAGCTGGGCGTGGCGGTTCGGCCCAGGCTGTTGCCGACCAAGAAGGTGGTGCGTAGGGAGGAGATAGCAGAAATGGTGAGGGAGGTTATTCAAAGCGAGGAAAGTGTGAAGAGAAATCGCGTGAGAGAGAGAGTGAAAGAGGTACAACAAAGTGGAATGAAAGCTTTGTTGGAGGGTGGTTCGTCCTACGTTGCACTGTCTAAAATTGCAAATACAATTGCAGGTTGAAGACATTTCTATGCGTCCCCTCTAATATCATTTTTCTTTTTCTTTTCTTTTACTCTAAACAAAAAAAATTTGGTAGACTCTATATGATGGTGGATAAGTAATCGTGTTTGTTATTGGATATACAATCTATAGTGTGTATTGGGTAATATGTTGACCGTTTACTATGTATTTCAGAGTGGATCGTATTCTACGTATTCATAGATTATCTATTCTTGGTTTGTAGTGTATGTTTCAGTATGTGTGTTTTTTTTATCAATAAAAGAATAAAATTAATAAATTAGAGGACTTTAGGATATTCCAACCTGTATAATCAGTTTTAAAAAAACAAGCACAATAGAATCTCTCCACCCAACAAACCAATCTTACCTCACTAACCCCATAAAACACATGTACTAAAAGTATCCCCAAATCACAAACCACGACACCAAATTGAATGCATAAAACCTAACCGTCAAAGCACCAAAATGAATGCATAAAAGTTACGTGAAAATTGACATATAGGACAATATTCCTCATGAAAAAAGCATTGCAGCATAATCATTAGCACACGACCTTTAAAAGAAGAAGAGTCTACACCCTTCTCACCTCTAACCAATACTAGGTTGTTCGTTTCTCGACGTGACCACTACAAGAAAATATTGATTTAGTTGTCAGATATTTGCGTTGGTCATTATACATGCTTTTCTTGTCAGTTAAATTCACCCAAAACAGATGTTGATTTTCGTGGGTTGTTCGACCCATAAGGGAGACATGAAAAGATTTTGAAGAAACAAATAATAATTTAATTTAACGTCGGTGCTTGATTTAAGCTTTGCGTCGATAGTTTTGAAAATTAAAATTTTAGGTTTATTTAGTTTTAAATTTATTTAATGTATAATATTGTAATAAATATTATAATTTTTAATTATTTATTGTATTTATTTTAAATTTATTTTTTTAATATTATAATAAATTTTTTAATTTTAATTTTTTTATATAAATTAATTAAATTAAATTTATTAAATTGATTAAGTGTTTGATTTTAAAATTATTTATATAAAGTATCTTAAAAAGTTTAGAAAAAATTAAAAAATGTAGAAAAATAATAATTGAGTACTAGAAAATATGTATTTAAATTTTGTAAATGTTATATCAAATATTTTAATTTTTTAAAGATTCTTTATTTTAAATTTATTTAATTTATAATATTGTAATAAGTATTTTAATTTTTAAAAATTGATATAGGTTAGTTAAATTAAATTGATTAAGTGTTTAATTTTAAAAATATTTAAAGAAATTATCTTAAAAAGTTTATAAAGAATTGAAAAATGTAGAAAAAATAATAATTGAGTAAAAAAAATATGTATTTAAATTTTTTAAATATTATATAAAATATACATAAATTTAGGAATATAAATTTCATATGAAGTAATTAATTAATGTAAATTGTAATGGATGTATTTAAAAATAGAGAGTCAATTTTATCTTAAAATCTGAAAGTAAACCTAAGAAAATAAAAAGTAAGATAAAACTTTTGATTGGTAACTTAAATAAATTTGAATGTCATATCTCTATAAGGGATGAATGAACTGATTATTTTGCTTTGATATCCATTTTGATTTAAAAGATGTTACTTCTCATAAATGAAACATAAGATCATCTTAAAGATTTATAAAAAAAATGTATATGATACAAATATATTAAGACTAAGTGTGTGAGTAAGTAACTTATTATTAATTTTTACATTGCTACAATACCCAAAGTGTCCCAAACTTGACCACATGTTCTGTAAATGCAATTCTTATAGTTACTGAATATTATAATTTTTAAATATTTATTGTATTTAATGTATTTATTTTTTTAATATTATAATAGGTTTTTTAATTTTAATTTTTTTTTATATAAATTAGTTAAATTAAATTTATTAAATTGATTAAGTGTTTGATTTTAAAATTATTATATAAAGTATCTTAAAAAGTTTAGAAAAAATTAGAAAATACGTATTTAAATTTTGTAAATGTTATATCAAATATTTTAATTTTTTAAAGATTCTTTATTTTAAAGATTCTTTATTTTAAATTTATTTAATTTATAATATTGTAATAAATATTTTAATTTTAAAAAATTTGATATAGGTTAGTTAAATTAAATTGATTAAGTGTTTAATTTTAAAAATATTTAAAGAAATTATCTTAAAAAGTTTATAAAGAATTGAAAAATGTAAAAAAAAAATAATTGAGTAGAAAAATGCGTATTTAAATTTTGTAAATATTATATAAAATATGCATAAATTTAGGAATATAAATTTCATATGAAGTAATTAATTAATGTAAATTGTAATGGATGTATTTAAAAATAGAGAGTCAATTTTATCTTAAAATCTGAAAGTAAACCTAAGAAAATAAAAAGTAAGATGAAATTTTTGATTGGTAACTTAAATAAATTTGAATGTCATATCTCTCTAATGGATGAATGAACTGATTATCTTGCTTTGATATCCATTTTGATTTAAAAGATGCTACTTCTCATAAATAAAACATAAGATCATCTTAAAGATTTATCAAAAATATATATGATACAAACATATTAACACTAAGTGTGTGAGTAAGTAACTTATTATTAATTCTTACATTGCTACAATACCCAAAGTGTCCCAAACTTGACCACATGTTCTGTAAATGCAATTCTTATAGTTACTGAATATGATCTCCAAAAGAAATTGATGTTTTTCAACTGAAACACATAATAATATAGTAAGTTTTGAGTCACGGGATGACACATGTGTAATATTCCATATAAGTGTGTTAATACAGTTTCCCAATGCACTAAAGAATAGATTCGTAGATTTAGCTTCTTTATTGTATGTCATTGACCTCATATTAAGGAACATAAATGTTGTACCATGTAAAACAATTATCATTCCATGAATAATAGGTCTTTGACATAGTAATTTTAGTAGACTTAGTTCTTAATAAATGTAACATATATAACTCCATTTCGACTGGGTTCGGTATAGAATGAACTTATAATCATGGAATAGAGTTGATAATTAGATTTTGGAATATAAGTTCATAACCCTAGCCCATTGTCATTTTGGGTGGAGCATATGTACTTGTTTTTTTATTGCAGTTAGTAAGGTAAGAGTTAAACTAAGAACTAGATTGTAAAGGCTAAATGAGGGTATCATGAGCAATTTCAGTAATAGGGTTCATTGATATTCGTGGTAGTAGATGCTATGACACAAACAAATTATACCTAATTTTATGAAATTATTTGATCTAAAAGGGAACTTTTTTTTAATATCACACCTTAAGAGTTATTTTTTGATTTCGTGAAGACATTAATAAATTCATTATTTTTAGATAATAATAGATAGAAAGAATACTTGTAAGGATAAATGGTTTTTCAAACCAAAGTTTAACTGAATTATGTATTTATTTTTGTTGTATAAATTAAATTATTTTTTTGTTTTATAAATTATTTTTTTTGTACAAATTAAATTTATATTTTGTTGTATAAATTAAATTAATTTTTTTGTATAAATTAATTTTTTGTTATATAAATTAAATTACGTTTTTGTTTACACATTAAATTAATTTTTTTTTGTATAAATTAAATTAATGTTTTTTGTATAAATAAAAACAATTTTTTTATAATTAAATTAATTTTTTGTTGTATAAATTAAATTAATTTTATGTTGTATAAATTAAATTATTATTTTGTATAAATTTTTTTATATAAATTAAAGAAAGTTTTTGTTGTATAATTAATAAATTTTTTTACATTAATTAATTTATTTGTTGTATGAATTAAATATATATTTTTTATAAATTGAATTAAATTTTTTAAAATTTTAATTCAGTTTTTAAAGTTTTAATTTAGTTTTAAATTAAATTAAAATAAACATTATGCGTCGGACCTAGCCGACGCATACTCTAGGCTATTATACAAGCGTTTTCATTGGTCCACTCCACTTTCCCCAAATCAAAACCTAATTTCATTTTCCCGCACTGCTCACTACTCACACGCCTCCCTTGCCTAAGCTACTTACTCCACCATTGTTGTCGCCGTCTCTGCCCCACTGCACCATGATGCTGTCTCCGCCGCACTGTACCGTGACTGTTCTGGCATTGTTCTTGTCTTCTCTTCTTTTGGTTTTATTTCTTTCTTCTTCTCCATTTCTACTCTAAGTTTTCTTCTTATTTTTCATTTTAGCTCCAGTCGCAGTTGAGCTCCACTCCACGAAGGTCAGCTTCCACATCCTTCACTATCGCTGCTCCAACTTCGTCGGAGGTAAAGTTTTAAAATTTAAGATTTCTTTTATTAAGTTTGTTGAGATGATTTGATGGAGATCAAGCTCTAGTGGACATGGAGGCCAATCAACAAGATCAAGAAGAGGTAGAGGTGCAAATAGAGGACGCCCATGAAGATCAAAGCCCACCTCAAAGGCTTACAAGAAGCATGTTCAAAGTTTTAGGAGCTAGGGAACAATTATTCTCTCTTTTTGTAATTTCTTTGGTTGATGGTGCTTAGAGGGAAACATTAGAAACCTCTATAGTTATAGCATCTTTTAGTTTTTAGTTAGGAGTCTTAGGGGGGTGTATTAGTAAATAGGTGTAGAAGTAAATAAGGAGGTGAAGTTATAAGTTTAGGCTTATGAAGTCCATTAGGGAAGGAAGGAAACTCTACCTTCTAGAAATGAGTGAAATGGTGTGGCATTGACCAGAGTCAATGACCTAGGCTGCACCATATTGTGTCTTCCCTTACTACCCTCACAACTTGTTCTCCAAGGCTCCTCATGCTATAAATAGGAGGCCTCCCTCATTGTATTTTCTAGATTGAAATTGATAGTAAAGAAACTCTACTCAAATTTTGAGAGAACATTGGAGAGCTTTGAGCCTTCTTCTCTAGTCTTATCTTGAAGGATCCATGGTGTCCTCAAGTGGCGGCAGCACACTCATCTAGGAGCATCCATCACTTCTAGTGGCATGTTCATACCAATCTACATCCATTTTCATAAGTTTTCTATTCTCCTTCCTTTTTTCTCTTTAGTTGTTCATGTTTTGAGTTGGTTTTCTTGAGTTTTTGGTTCTGTTTTCAGTTTTCCAGCAACTATTCTTCCTTTTCTTTGATTTTGAACGGTTCATTTTCTGTTTTCCTTCTTTCTTGTTCGGTTCAAACTTGTTTTCCAACTTTTTAATCGGTTCAATTAATAGTAAATGGAGCTTCCATGTGAGTTTGGTTTTTGGTGCAAGATTTGGTGAGTTCTTGAAATATAGAACATTGATCCTCTTCTATAAAAGTGCCTAATCTTTGCCAACTCAAGTTGATTCCATAGAATATCAAAGAATCATGTTATTGTGGCCAGTGGAATCACATCATGTGGTATCATGAGTCTTAGGTTCATTCTTGTTTAATTGTTGAGTTGTGTGCACTTTAATTCTTGAGCTCTTTTAATTTTCTTGCACTTTATGTTTCTGTTTTAGGCTTACTTTGAGTTTTCTTGCTGTTTTTCTTTTGTTCCACCAAGTGTTTGTGAAAAGGTTTATGGCACTCATTGTTCATATGAGTTTGGTTGCTCTTTTGGAATGGCATTCTCCTTCCTAGAGCTGACCTTAAGCTTCCTTTCACTAGTTATATCTTGTGATATGTCTTTTAATTTTGTAATCATGTCAAGTTTTGTCTTAAGTCATGTTATTCCATAATTGTCATTTCTTCTAGTAGTACTTTTCTTGCTTTGATTGTTTCTTGCTTTGGTTTACATTCTGTTTTTGAGTTTATTGCTTGATCCTTTGTGCATTTTCATTTTTAGATTTGAGTTCATGCTTGTATTCTAGACCTATACAAGTTCCTTTACACAATCTCCATTATGTCTTTGCTAGTTCTTCATACTGTTTTTCATTCCTAAATAGGATACTCTGTTTTCTTACAAACGTGCTACTGTTTTCAATTTACTGCAATTAATTGGCTCATTGGAAATTTGTGAAAATTTAGATTTACATTCTTCAAAGTGTTAAAAAAGCATAGCAAAAAAAAGTACTCAAAAATTCCAAGTACACAAAATATGATAAATAAAATACGAAAAGTGTACATTCCTGCCGAAAAAAAGACGGTAATTGGGCAGCAATTTTGAAAAATTTATTTCTCTCAATTGGCTAACTTTTTTTACCTCATTCGAGTGCCATTATTGAGTTGAGACATTGAAGTTTCTGTGGTAAATTTTTCACATTCCAGTTCGCTTCCAATCATTCCAGTTAACTCTGTAAAAATAGCACAGTTTGCATACAACAATTTTCTTGTAGTTCTGTTTTTGGTTTCTTAAATCTACTCTAGTACTTTTCTCTAGGACTCTTTTGGTGTGCCTTCTTTCTTCATTGAGTTCTTTATTTTCTTGCTTGTCTTTCATTCTTTACTCTTTGAGTTTGTCTTACATATAGTATTCCTTTTGCAATTACCTTTCTTTGCTTATACCTTTTCTTGTTTGTCTTTATTGATTCATTGGTTTTGTGGTGGTTGCTTTTGAGATTGGTGTGCTTGCTTTGACATCTTTCATTTGAGGACTCCATGGCCTCAAGATCAGATTAGTGCAAGGATATTTTCTTTGGAGTGCCCCATTCTTTCTGCCTCTATTCAATTCGGTTTTAATTTTACTTAACACACTCACTGTTTTTGCTAATTTTTGTGTCTTCCTTTGTTTGCTGTTTTTGTGTGTTCCTGTTTTTAATTACCAATGGCAGGATTTTCAAGTGATGCCTCATACAAGCAGAATTCTCCTTCCAAAGCTTCAATCCTTGGTGAATTAAATGAAGCACAACAAACCATTAGACATTTGGAAGAGCAATTGCAAAAGCTAGAGGTGCAACAAGATAGACCATCTCCTTCAATCCATGATGAGCATCATTCACATAGACATTCCACAAGAGCCTCTTCAAATGATTTTGGCAGTGGAGATGCGCATAGGAGAAGGAGACCTCCACCCCAATTCCTTGGACGTAGACATCCCAACCAAGGGGAGAGACCTCACTATGGCAATGGCTACTATCAAGATGCAAAGGCTAGGCTACCTTCGGTCAAACTTCCTACTTTCAATGGCTCTAGTGATCCTAATGTGTATTTGGATTGAGAGGCTAAGTGTGAACAAATATTTGAGCTCCATGAGATCAAAGATGAACAACACAAGTATAAGCTAGTCACCTTAGAATTTGTAGATTATGCCATGAAATGGTGGCATGGTATTGTAAAGGACTTTATGTTTCACAAGGGTCCTCCCGTGGACTCTTGGAACTCTTTGAGATATCAAATGTGCGCTAGGTTTGTGCCTCCACATTTTAGGAAAGACCTCATGTTGAAACTCCAACGGTTTCAACAAGGCACGCTAAATGTGGATGAATATTATAAAGAGTTAGAAATTCTTGTGCTTAAACTTGAATTAGAAGAAAGTGAGGAGGCTATGATTGTTAGGTTTGCAAGTGGTCTTAGGAAGGATATTCAAAACATTGTTGAGTTACAAGAGTATTCATCATTGGGATCTTTAGTTCATCTTGCAATGAAGGTGGAAGCCCAACTTGCTAAGAAAAACTCTTTCAAAAACATTTCCAATGATGGATACTACTCCACGTCTTGGAGAAACAAAAATTCTTTTTCTAAACCTCCTTCCAAAGATTCTTCTTTCAAACCCAAGGAAACTAAGCCATCTACTTCTAGGCCTAAATCTCCCACTAGAACATCTCATACTAAATGCTTTAAATGTTTGGGTTATGGTCATATTGCTGCAAATTGTCCTTCTAAACGAAGTATGTACATACATGAGGGCATTGTAGTTAGTGAGCATGATTTGGATTCTCCTAAGCATTCATTGCATTCTCATGCATCTAGTGAGGAAGAGAGTGAGTGTCCACTTGAAGGAGATTTGTTAGTTGTGAGAAGACTTCTTGGGCAAGTTTCACAACCTTTTGATGAAAGTCAAAGGGAAAATATTTTCCACATAAGATGTCTTATTCAAAACAACATTTGTTCTTTGATAGTGGATGGGGGTAGTTGTGCAAATGTGGCAAGTACAAGAGTGGTAGAGAAACTTGCTTTACCTACCATCTCTCATACAAAGCCCTACAAATTACAATGGCTTAGTGAAGTAGGAGAAATAGTTGTAAATAAACAAGTCCTCATCCATTTCTCCATTGGTAAATACAAAGATGAGGTATTATGTGATGTTGCGCCCATGGAAGCCACTCATGTTCTTTTGGGAAGGCCTTGGCAATTTGATAGAAAAGTTTTACATGATGGCTTTACCAACAAACTATCTTTTGAATTCCATGGTCACAAGGTTACTTTAAAATCTCTCTCTCCAAGAGAAGTCCATGAGGACCAAGTAATTATGAAGAAAAAGAGGGAGAATGAAAAGGATAAAAAAGATAAAAAAGATAACAAAGATAAGAGTTCTAAGCCTACACTCCTTGTGTCTAGGCATGAGCTTCATAGGGAATTAGTGGCACACCATCCTCTTTTCTTAGCCATCCCTAGAACTCTTAAGTTAGAACCACTTGTTGATAGTTCTCATTGCTTGGAAAATTTGGTAGAAGAATTTCAAGATGTGTTTCAAGATCCTCCAAACGGACTTCCACCTTTGAGAGGGATTGAGCACCAAATTGATTTGATTCCAGGATCTTCTTTCCCAAACCGTCCAGCATATAGAACCAATCCAAGTGATGCATGCCACATTGCAAACCTCTTCTTCCAAGAAGTGGTTCGCTTGCATGGGATCCCTATATCTATAGTATCCGCTAGAGATCCCAAGTTCTTGAGTCACTTTTGGAAGATCTTGTGGGGCAAGCTTGGGACTAAGCTTTTATTTTCTACCACTTGCCATCCACAAACTGATGGTCAAACCAAGGTGGTGAATAGAACTTTGGGACAACTATTGCGATGTTTTATTTCGGGGAATCCTAGAGTGTGGGAGAATTTACTACCCCATGTTGAGTTTGCCTATAATCGTGTAGTAAATTCTACCATTTTACATTCTCCTTTTGAGGTTGTCTATGGGTTTAATCCCCTAACACCTCTTGATCTTCTTCCTATTCCTCTTCTTGGAGATGTCTTGTAAAGATGGGGATGAAAAGGCTTCTTTTGTGAAAACTTTGCATAAAGACATCAAGCAAAGAATTGAGAAGAAGGTTGGCAAGTATGTTGAACTTGCCAATAAAAGGAGAAAAGCATTGTTGTTTGATGAGGGTGATTGGGTTTGGCTTCACTTGAGGAAGGATCGTTTTCCTACTCAAAGGAAGTCCAAGCTAATGCCCCGAGGGGATGGACCTTTCCAAATCCTCAAGAAGATTAATGACAATGCTTATGAGTTAGATATGCCTGATACATTCTTAGGTAGTCATACTTTTAATGTCAGCGATCTAACTCCTTTTTCTGTAGGTCTCCATAATTCGTGGTCGAATTCTCTCCAACTCGGGGAGTATGATGGAAATCAAGCTCTAGTGGACATGGAGGCGAATCAACAAGATCAAGAAGAGGTAGAGGTGCAAATAGAGGACGCCCATGAAGATCAAAGCCCACCTCAAAGGCTTACAAGAAGCATGTTCAAAGTTTTAGGAGCTAGGGAACAATTATTCTCTCTTTTTGTAATTTCTTTGGTTGATGGTGCTTAGAGGGAAACATTAGAAACCTCTATTGTTATAGCATCTTTTAGTCTTTAGTTAGGAGTCTTAGGGGGGGTGTATTAGTAAATAGGTGTAGAAGTAAATAAGGAGGTGAAGTTATAAGTTTAGGCTTACGAAGTCCATTAGGGAAGGAAGGAAACCCTACCTTCTAGAAATGAGTGAAATGGTGTGGCATTGACCAGAGTCAATGACCTAGGCTGCACCATATTGTGTCTTCCCTTACTACCCTCACAACTTGTTCTCCAAGGCTCCTCATGCTATAAATAGGAGGCCTCCCTCATTGTATTTTCTAGATTGAAATTGATAGTAAAGAAACTCTACTCAAATTTTGAGAGAACATTGGAGAGCTTTGAGCCTTCTTCTCTAGTCTTATCTTGAAGGATCCATGGTGTCCTCAAGTGGCGGCAACACACTCATCTAGGAGCATCCATCACTTCTAGTGGCATGTTCATACCAATCTACATCCATTTTCATAAGTTTTCTATTCTCCTTCCTTTTTTCTCTTTAGTTGTTCATGTTTTGAGTTGGTTTTCTTGAGTTTTTGGTTCTGTTTTCAGTTTTCCAGCAACTATTCTTCCTTTTCTTTGATTTTGAACGGTTCATTTTCTGTTTTCCTTCTTTCTTGTTCGGTTCAAACTTGTTTTCCAGCTTTTTAATCGGTTCAATTGATAGTAAATGGAGCTTCCATGTGAGTTTGGTTTTTGGTGCAAGATTTGGTGAGTTCTTGAAATATAGAACATTGATCCTCTTCTATAAAAGTGCCTAATCTTTGTCAACTCAAGTTGATTCCATAGAATATCAAAGAATCATGTTATTGTGGCTAGTGAAATCACATCTTTTATTAAGTTTGTTGAGATGATTGCTTTGTTGCTATATTTATTCACATTATTTGTATTTTTCTACAAGTTTTTACAGATCACATCACTACTTTCTCTATTTCATGGGATCCATTTTATATTTTCATTTGCACTCTTTTTATGTAATTTAATTATCCAACATTTTAAGTTTTAGTATTTTTAAGTTCTGAAGTAGAATTTTAATTTTAAGTTCTGTTTTATGTATTCATATTCACTTTGAATGTTTGGATGGATTAAATTATCTGAATGACTTTGCTTTTTGAATGATTTTTGTATTATGAATGTGGTGTGAATGATAGTAATTTGTTATGTTCAATCAATTTTTGAATTTTATTGGTTTGGTATTTCCTTTTTTACAGGACAAAAGTGGCTAGAACAAAAAATAAATATTTTTTTTCACTGTCATTTATGCGTCGGCTTGGCCGACGCAAAATCTAATATTCTTTTTTATAAATTTGCGTTGGTTTGGCCCATGTATAAGTCGATGATGTTGTGTCGCTTTTACGTTGTGACATTTTCGTCGGTTTTTCGTCAGCTTGGCCCATGCAATGTGCGTCGCATGTGCTGAAAATCTTACTTTGCTTCTATGGGTTTTTTGTCGGATTGTTAGATGACTTAAATCTAACATTTAAGCGTTGGTTTTTGCTTATTCGCATCTGTTTTTGGCCGATGAAAAATACTGTTTTTCTTGTAGTGGACAAACAACATCCTGCATTATTGATTAAAATCGAATACCAACCATAGACAATATGCTTTGTTTGGATTGAGGAGTGGAAAGTTGAGGGTGTGGAGAAGTGGAAGTGTGAGGATTTGAGAAGAAAGTGTGAAGAAAGTTAAGTGTGATTGGACTGGGGTATGTTAGAGTGGATGTGTGAGAAAAGTTTTTTGAAATATGTGAATGATGTAATGGTTGTAAAAGTATTTTAAATTATTTTTAATGGTGTAAATTATAATATTACAAATTTATCCTTATATATAAAAAAAGTAGAAAAATAAAATATTAAATAATAATCAATAGTATGAAAACCTGAATATTAAATAGCAATTTTAACCATGTTCAAGATGAAAAATGATCTAGTATAAAAAAATGAATGTTCATGACAACAAATATTTATAATTTTTAAATTTAAATCATTAAAATGGATTCTCATTAATAAAAGATTCATAAAAAGTAATTATATAAATATTTTTAATTTAAACCAGTATCTCAAATCTGTAATATAAAAAAATATAATTATTCTAAATTTTCAATATTAAAACAGATACTCATTAATAAAAAAAATTAATAATTACATTAATAAAGTAATTATATTATTATTTTTATTTATATAATTTAAATATTCAAATTCTCATTAATAAAATCAAATCACTATAATATATCAATTGAATTCTATTATTTATATTTTCAGAATTTAAATACTTAAATACATTTTTTATTTTCATTAATAAATCAAAATCTAGATTATTATAATATATAATTGAATTCTATTATTTATAATTTTAGAATTTAAATATTTAAATGAATTTTCTATTCTTATTAATAAATCAAAATCTATATTACTATAATATATAATTATAATTGAATTCTGAATAATATAATATAAATAAAATTATTAAAATAAATTATAATTTCAAATAATTTATTTTATTAATTCTGATTAATAAGAATTTTTTTTTTAATATTTCTAAAAATAAATTCAAACAGAATATTAAATTAGAACAAAAAAAACATCTAAAAAATTAAAGGAAAAATCATAAAAAAAATTGGAAATTTTAAAAAAAAAGGATGAACATAATTGATTATGCTTTACCTTAAAAAAAATAACATAATCGATTATCAACTGTTTTTAGGAGCCTAATCAATTATGTCTTCTATTAAAAAAAAGAACCTAATCGATTATGTTCAATATCTGAATAGTATAATCGATTGTGTTTATTTTAATACACACCACATAATCGATTATCCTCATAAAAATAGAGGTTAATTGATTATGTTGTTTTCTTAATCGATTATCAACTATTTTTAGGATATAATTGGTTAAGTCCTATGTTTTTTTTTTCATGTATAATCGATTAGACACAGAAAAATCTTAAAATTATTATTTATAATTTTATTATTATTTTATAAATTAATCTGAAATATTATTATTTTAATATTTATATTATTAATATTAATAATAATTTTTTTATTATAAATAATTATATAAATATATTTATATTTTAGGTATATATGTATTTTTTATTTTATGAAAAGTATTATTATTAATAACATTATTAATATTTAATATAAATAAAATAAAATAAGAATAATTAAAAATTATTAATATTATTATTATTATTTATTAAAATTATTTTATTTACATTTATTATCATTATTTTAAAGATTTATTTTAGTTAATATTATTATTTATAATTTTATTTTTATTTTATAAATTAATTTTAAATATTATTATTATTTTAATATTTATATTATTAGTATTAATAATACTTTATACTATTATTATATATTTGGTATGTACAATTTATTTAAAATAAAATTAAATAATTAAATAATTTTAATTATCTTTCAT
Source organism: Phaseolus lunatus (assembly GCA_013389735.1). NCBI lineage: Eukaryota > Viridiplantae > Streptophyta > Magnoliopsida > Fabales > Fabaceae > Phaseolus > Phaseolus lunatus. The sequence goes on along the minus strand of CM023858.1, from coordinate 30,973,857 downwards.
TATATATTGAGGGTAAAAATGTAAATGTGTAGGAACCCATGTGGCTTTCTCTTCTCCATTAAACTTTCTCTTCATAAATGAAAGACACCAAAAAACTTCCAACTTCTCCTTTCCGCACCCCTTCCCCCTCATCCATATGTTTAAACAAACGTGGGATGCACTCTTACATCTGTCCGCGTGAATAGTGCACCCCTTAATCCAAATGCACTCTTTGGACGTGACAAACAACATCCCGCATTATTGATTGTACTGGACCAGAACTCATAGCGCTCAGAGCTCGCTGGTCGGACCTCGACTATCTCCCTTAGACAGGTCAGCTCGGCACATGGACCTTGTTTGTGTGTCATGTGGCTGGGCTTCAGGTATACGTATATATTAACTTTCATGCATGTGGATAGCATAATCCTCCACGAATAAGACTGATCAACAAAGTAAAGAAACATAATAGGCTTGGGGGTGCATCTAGCATACCCAGGTCCGTGATAAGCAAAATATTAAGGTCGAGCCCAATAACACTAAGGCAACCCAGGTAAAGCTATATGCATGGCATGAAATAGCGTATGAATGAGTGTGTATTAGTGCGAAGCACATGAATGAATGCTTAGGGGTGGGACCTTGCACCAAGATTATGAGGCTGACCTAATTTGCTTAATGGGCTTAAAGCATGTAACAAATGTGTCATGTACTGATAATCAGTTGCATGCGCTTAAAGAATGATGCTTAAAGATATATATATATATATATATATATATATATATATATATATATATATATATATATATAAATATATATATATATATATATATATCGACAATATTTTCCGCTTCGTACAAGCAGGATCTGAAGTATCTGCTTTATTGGGTCGAATGCCCTCTGCTGTGGGTTATCAACCCACTCTTAGTACTGAAATGGGTTCTTTACAAGAAAGAATCACTTCTACCAAAGAAGGGTCCATAACTTCTATTCAAGCAGTTTATGTACCTGCAGACGATTTAACTGACCCTGCCCCTGCTACGACATTTGCACATTTAGATGCTACTACTGTACTATCAAGAGGATTAGCCGCCAAAGGTATCTATCCAGCAGTAGATCCTTTAGATTCAACCTCAACTATGCTCCAACCTCGAATCGTTGGTGAAGAACATTATGAGACTGCGCAACGAGTGAAACAAACTTTACAACGTTACAAAGAACTTCAAGACATTATAGCTATCCTTGGCTTGGACGAATTATCCGAAGAAGATCGCTTAACCGTAGCAAGAGCACGAAAAATTGAGCGTTTCTTATCACAACCTTTTTCGTAGCAGAAGTTTTTACCGGTTCGGCTGGGAAATATGTTGGTCTAGTAGAAACAATTAGAGGGTTTAATTTGATTCTTTCTGGAGAATTAGACGGTCTTCCCGAACAAGCCTTTTATTTGGTAGGTAATATCGATGAGCTACTGCGAAGGCTACGAACTTAGAAATGGAGAGCAATTTGAAGAAATGACTTTAAATCTTTGTGTATTGACCCCCAATCGAATTGTTTGGGATTCAGAAGTGAAGGAAATCATTTTACCTACTAATAGCGGACAAATTGGAGTATTACCTAATCATGCGCCTATTGCCTCAGCTGTTGATATAGGTATTTTGAGAATACGTCTTAAAGATCAATGGTTAACAATGGCTCTGATGGGGGGGTTTGCTAGAATAAACAATAATGAGATAACTGTTTTAGTAAATGATGCGGAAAAGGGGAGTGACATTGATCCACAATATATATATATATATAGATATTATATATATTATATAATATAATATTATATATTATATATATATATATATATATATATTATATATATATTATATATATATATATATATATATATATATATATATATGATTACTCACATGTTTGTTACAACTGCATATAGATATGTTTGTTAATATCATGCAAGATATCACGCAAGATTTTCCTGTTATGTGTATATATTTGTTGTACATGAAATACTCCTTGATAGTGCTAACCCTAAAAAGATAGGGATGCGCACGTACATATAACAGAAGGAACACCTACAGTTTGGGACCTTGTGATTATGTGTGCGTGTGGCAGGTGGTTTTCTGTTAGACATATAAGATAATGTGTTGATTTTCGGTTAAGATTTGTTTATCTCAAGTGCAACAGGTACATGACACGCTATTAAAAGGGGCTTCAGGTCCCAAATGAAGGTACGCCATAACGCAATCCTAAAGACACTCTTGAATACTGAGATTACTTGTTTCTTATTCGTTCATAAAGCCCTTACTGACTTGAGCGTCGGAGCGTGACCGGCCGTGAGGGCGCCCTTTGTCTCTGTAGGTGAAGCATTCAGTAACCAAGAGAAGTGCAGATTCCAGGGAAGACAGGCAAAGTCTGAACCAAGAACTAGAGTCAACCGGCGGCTAGTCAAACGACAAGAACATTTGGCGCCCACTGTGGGGCCCTATAAAACTAGGTCCCATCCACATTGATAAGCAAGCAACTAGGAGATATGAGAAATACTAGGCAAGGTGGTCCAGTAGGATCTGAAGGAGGAGACACCCCCACGACCCAACAACTCATGGACGTTATCACAGCTCTTTAAGAGACGGTGGCGGCAACCAGGGCAGAGCAGGCCCAGAGACAAGATCAGTTTAGGGTCGAGCTGGACGCCTCGCGAGTAGCCGATGAAGAGCTGTGTAGAGCTAATGACGAATTGCGTAGAAACTGGCAGCGCGCAGGACAGTATACAGCGAGCGACTAGTACACTCCTACCCAAAACAGGGCTCGCACAATGCCCTTCTCGCAAGAAATCTTAGACACAACCGTGCCAAAAAACATGATGGAACCTAAGATCACCTTCACTGGTGTCGAGGACCCAGACGTCCACCCTACAGCCTTTCAGGCTCAAACGATGATTCTAGGGGGCACAGATGCCGCCCACTGCAAATTGTTCATAGGGATACTCGCAGTCATGACCCTGAAGTGGTTTATTGGCCTACCCAATGACCTCATCACTAATATCGATCAGTTTTCCAAATTGTTCAGGGAGCAGTTCATGGTCAACCAAGCACCACCCCCTGTTCCTTTTGATCTCTTTGGGGTGATTTAGAACTAGGGGGAATCTGTGAAAGATTTCTTGAATCGCTTCGGGGCATTAGTGGTACAACTCCACACCCAAGACGAGGCGTTAATAGTACATGCCTTCGTGAAAGGAATAAGGCCGGGGCCTTTCAGCAATTCCTTGATAAGGAACCGGCCCAGGACGTTGGCAGAGATCAAACGGTGGGCGGTCACCCACATCCCCACTGAGGAGTGGATGAGAACCAAGCAAGGGAGCATGGGTGGAGGACCAGCCAAGGCCTGGGAGAGCAGTTGTACCCAACCCCTGAGGGTGCACAAGACCACAACAGAGAAGAGGTCAACACGACAAACACCCTACGAGCCCAGAGGGGATAAACCTAGGTCAAGGTCGAGCAACAGCCCGCCTCCTCGACCTAAGTTCAAAATACCCTACAGGGAATTGCTTAGCATCCCGACTGTTACAGAAAAATTGGAATCCCTGCCAAAGTCTAACAAGGTTTTGGGATAAAAAAAGAACACTTGGTGAGAATTCCACCAAGCTTATGGGCAGGATGTCGAGAACTGTTTAGCTCTACGCTATCAGTTCTCGAGGCTGTTGAAGGAAGGTTTCATGCATGACTATGTGCAGGAAGACTCGGAGGGGTCAATGAGAGAAAAATCGGCAGAAGAACAAAGGCATGAGGTGCTCGTACACGGCGAAATCAATACCATCTCGACAGGATTCTTTGGGGGAGGCTATACCGCCTCTCAGCAAAAGAGGTATGCCAGGGAAGTAATGGTCAGGGAACCAATGATGGTTGCTTGTATGGTTGTAAGGACCTATAAATTAATTGGAATAGAAGTGTTAGATTTTAAATAATTTCTGAGTATGTTATTATTTAAAATAAAAAGGACATAAAAATAGAAAATATCATAGTGGTCAGACCTCGGACGTCGCCCAAGGTCTGGGATCAGCTGGTAGAGGGCGATCGGTTGACCATTGTACCAACCAAGTAGTCAGGTGCGATGACTTTATCGTGAGGTAATCAAGTGGGTGTGCTTCAAGGGAGGGAGGCACGTGAATCAAGAAGGGTAAGAGAAAGGAAGGTGTAGCTTAGAAGTCGATGAGATCGCCTTTTGTTGAAGAAGGCGGCATCCTCCGACTTCCCCCGTATGAAATCAGAGATCGCCTATTTTGCGCATGATCGCCGTGTGCGAAGATTTCACATAATCGCCAATCGCTTAGAGTACACATGATCGCCAATCGCCTATGGTGTACATGATCGCCGAAAGTGCACTTAGCATGTGGTCAAGATGCTGGATCAACCATAGTGGGTTCCAAAAACCACGCGTATCAAGGTGTGGGTTGAGCCTTAGATACGCTGTGCATGCGAAGCTCTATGCTGGAGCATAAGAAATCGTCCTCAGTGTTGCATGCATGAGTGCACGAGGAGTAGTGCTGATCTATTCTTGGAAATGTGAAACTACCGACGTCACCAAGCCATGTGGAGGTGGTACCTTGGACGTAACATAATGGGAGGATGAACCTTCAGCAAGGTGTGACGAGGTGACATCGGTGACCAGAGTAAGGCGATGTGTTCTCGTCACACACAAGGGCGATAAGAGATCGCCAACAGGATGAGAGGAACATCGGTCATCAACCAGGATGGGAGACACATCGGTGGTCTGCCAGGGTGAGACATCGGTGGTCTGCCAGGGTGAGACATCGGTTGTCTGCCAGGGTGAGACATCGGTGGTCCTCCAGGGTGAGACATCGGTTGTCTGCCAGGATGAGGAATCAGTCATCCATCAGGAAGAGGAACCAGTCATCGCCGGGATGAGAAGGACATCAGTCATCGCTGGGATGAGAGGCACATCAGTCATCGCCGGGATGAGAGGCACATCAGTCATCGGTGGATGGTCATCGAGCGATGTCGTGTTTCACACAGATAAGGTGGGACCCAGGCTCCCAGCATGAACATTCTGCAGGCGCGACACGTAGAAAAAATGGGTGTTTCAGAATAGTTAGCATCAGAGAGTTGGTATGCGCAGAAACCCACGTGGTCATACTGTTCAAGGAAGTGTGCACGCAAGCTTTCCTACAGAGTGGGTGGTGGCAGCGGCATTTCTGGGCAAGTTGGTTTAGATTCAAAACTCACTCCTGAGAGGCAGTGGACGTTGCTGTGGTTCGAGAGTGATTGAGTGAGTTAGTGTTGGTTCCCTGTTCCTTTCCTCTCCTTCTCCCTGCGTTCAGACGCCCTAGCGAACCAGTTGAAGATCGGCGACTGCCCCTGGATTCCTGACGTTGTGCTCTGCAAGTGTTCTGATCAAAGCCGTGAAACAGAGTTAAGGCATCCTTAAGTCGGTGGGTTAGAGCTCGTAGTGAGATTCTACGCAAGTCCAGGTAAGGGAAGCTAGCATTTTCGTTTATAAAAACTTTAGGCGAGTAGGTTCTGAAGTGAGGGCGATGTGGTCGCCGGTTTCATATTCTATTTCACGATGCTCTATTTTTATGTGTGGGGCGACGTGATCGCCGATTTTAATGTTGATTTCGAACTCCCCTGTTTTAGTGTCGTTTGAAACTGTTTGAGATTGAAATGTGAAATGCATGTGATATTCAAAAATCTGAACCTTGGAGTGATTGTTTCTGTGATTGGGATTGTTTAAGAAAAGATTCAAAATATTATATGATGGAATTGTGCTTTTACGTGTTGTATGATGCATTGAATGTTGTGAATGTGGGATCAAGGCATAGTATTTTCAGGAAAGAAAATACCGTGTAAGATCGTGTGTAATGTGCATTGACTAGGGACTTGTCTAGAAAGAGATATCCTGACTCTGCTGATATAATGGAATCACATAGATGAAGTTATTCAGTTGTTGAGAGTCGAAGGAGGTTCATATGTATGGGTAAGTTGTTTGAAAGATAACTGACTTGACCTGTTATATGAATTAACCCTGTCATACCGGGAGAGTGATGATATTGAGATTATGTATGCGCATGGCTGTGTGGATTTCACAGCGACCCTGTGTGGATTTCACAGCGACCCTGTGTGGATTTCACAGTGGTGTGGTATGACAGGTGCAGATCTCTGTGTCTGAGTCAACGCACGAGTCTTCCGGAAGTAGAGTCATGTGTCTATATGTTATGAGTCAGTGGAAAGTCTGATGTGTGAACCATGAGTATTGAATGTATTGAATAGACACTTGACGAGTTTGTGGAGTATGGGGATATTGATGGCTGAAATTGTTATAGATTATGAATGGTGTGAAGATTTATGCTTTCTTTTGATATAAAGTTTCATATTTAAAGTTTTAAAAATATCTAGCTTACCCTTTTGTTTTGTATCGTGGTTGTTTTCTTAAACCTGTGATGATCGTGTATATTTGCACGGGAGCAGATGAGGTTGCAGGTAGTAGAGCTCCTCAGTGAGCATTTTCTGGAGGAGGAGATCGCCGGTTTTGAATGCTGTTGTTTTGTTTTATTTTTTTTGAAAACTCCAGTATGGATATGTATTAAAATTTCCTCAAAAAGGGATATTATTTTGAGGCACATTTGTATTAATGGATGAATTATATTATGTATATATATCTATGTTAAATTTTGATATTATTGTTTCACCTTTATTTTATTATATAAAAATGAACAATATTTTGAGGGGCGTTACAATGGTTTTGCTGGAGACCAAGTAGAAGTGAGAGGGCACGTGGAGTTGAGGATGACCTTCTCAGATGGCACATCGTCTCGGACTATTGGTATCAGGTACTTGGTTGTAAACGCTCCTTCAGCCTATAACATTCTTTTTGGGTCGACTTGCCATAAACAGGCTAGGGGCAGTGGCCTCTTCGAGGCATATGAAGATGAGGCTACCTTCTAAAGAAGGGAGAGTGATCATAGTTAAGTCCGACCAAAAAGCGGCAAGAAAATATTATGAAAATAGCCTGAAAACGAAATGAGGAGTATGCATGGTTACCACTCAGCCAGCGGAAGTGGGTTATACCTCACACAGAAAGATCATCACTGGTAAGCAACCTGGAGTGGAGCCAACAATGAATTTTATTTTAGTTAATATATAATGTCCATGATGAATAATGAAGGGGACACTCTTTTTCCCTTACTAGGTTTTTTTAATGAGGTCGCTCAATGAAAAAGTGTTTGAGAAATGATGTGCCATTATATTGAAAATGAAACCAGTGCACCTGATATGGTGCACACGAAACCAGCTCGCTAGGTCCGGTAGAGAACGAAACTAGTGCATCTGATATGGTGCACACAAAACCAGCTCGCCAGGTCAGGCGGAGCAGAAAACTAGTCCACCCGATGTGGTGACACGAAACCAGTCCACCCGATGCGGTGACATGAAACCAGTTCACCAAATGTGGTGTAAACGAAACCAGTTCACCAAATGTGGTGTAAACGAAACCAGTTCACCAAATGTTGGGTAAACGAAACCAAGTTCACCAAATATGGTGTAAATGAAACCAGTTCACCAAATGTGGTGTAAACGAAACCATTTCACCAAATGTGATGTAAATGAAACCAATTCACCAAATGTGGTGTAAGCGAAACCAGCTTGCCAAATATTGGACGTAGCATGAAAATGAAGTCAGCTCGCCAAAAATTGGTTATAGCCAAAACGAAACCAGCTCAATGATACCCATTTGTTCAGGAGTTGGGATCTCATACTGATCAAAGGCACTAACCAAACCGCGGCCCGCCAAAATTTGGTTCGAGCCCCAAAAGGAAACCTGGTTCTAAAAAACTTCCAAAGGAAGGAAGCTACAGGTTCAAAACAACTTGAGCTTGAGAGCCCTACATGAAGAAGGACTCTAAGTATGGACAACACAAGGTGAACTTAGGATCTTGGCGAGAGCCAGTTGAGACAATAACACGGGTCACCAGGTTAGACATTAAATTGTCCTATGATTAGCTCTAGTAAGAGTGACATCTATGTTATGTTTGGCATAGTTAGACACATTGGTTGTTTGACATGCATCATAAAATGTCTTGTTTGTTGGGAGTTGTTTGCGAAATTAGTGACATTTCTAAGGAAAGAACACTCGTTAATTCGTTAAGTTATATGCATTAACTCTAAACTAGAAAAGGCATAATAAACAGCTATACCTATATGCACAAAATAATACATTGTTCAGCCAGCTACAGAAGGTAAATAAATGAAAGGAATTTATGATTGATGCTCATCTTCACAAACCAAGTGCCCGTCAATCATGACTTTCCTTGGGCCAAGTTGGGAGAAGTCAGTATCAGGGTAAACACTTGTGGCTTGGGTGATTGCGTCCTCGAAGCCAGTAACGTATGAGTTGGCAGCATCATCTGTGAGTTCCTCCTTGAGCTTAGCCATCGACTCGTCCTTCTCTGCTAGCTCTTCCTTCTGAGTGGCCACCAGCTTGGCCAGCTCCTCCTTCAAAGACTCCCTCTCCTCTTTCAACGACTCCATTTCAATACGGAGGTCGTTGTTCCTTGCATATAGACCAAAGGTCTTTTGTGATTTGTAGAAGAGGAGAGTCCTGGTCTCTTGGTAGCTACTTCTCAGCTCCTCGACTTCTAGATTAAGGCCCTTCACCTGCTGGGCGAACCCTTTGGCCTTGGCAGCCCTAGTAAGGAGTAAACAATTCTTGGCCAGTGCTTAACCCAGTTGCCTAGAGGTCTCCTCCAACATTTGATCCTCCCCTAGAGGGGTCAACTTCTCCTTAATCTTTGGAGGGAGCAGGGCATCTTGCATGGTGAGAAGGGGATCTGTAGTTCCACAACCCTTCCTCTTTAGTAGGTTCCTCCCTGCTCTCCTGGATTGTGATGCCTCTAGAGGTTGAGGGGTGTGAGAGTGGAGAATACGAAGGAGAAGGGGCTCGTCCGCCTGAGATTGAGTGGGAGGAGGACGCTTCAGTGTTTCGTCTTCTCTTGAAGACAAGTCTAGAGTATGTCTTGTCCTTCTCTGAAGCCGCCACTTCAATTATGGCCTTCCTGCTGCGATTTTTAGCAGGGGGTACCTCTGCAGCAGTCGTAGAAGGAGCCTCTGCAGCAGCTCTTTTCTGCCTGGCCAGGGCAGCCAGGTTTTTCCTCTTCTCCGCATCCAACATGTTATCTGCATAACAAGATAAGATAAGCTCAGCAGTTACATCAATAATACAGAAACATTAATACTTGAGTATAGCAAGGAATAAGAGTGTACCAACGTAAGCCTTGAGTTTTACTAGGGAAAACTCCTCTCAAATCAGGATGGCGGTATCAAAAACCAGCTTGAGGTTGGAGAGATGGATGCACACCTCACGTTCGGGTGGGGGCAAGTCCTCTAGGTGTCTAGGGCTCAGGAAAATAGGGTTTCGGGTCCAATACAAGGGAAACCCATCCAGGAGGGTTGGATCTCCCTTACTATTTCGAACTTTGAAGAACTTATTTTTAAAACCCTTATAAGATTGCTGGAAGAGGATAATAAGGACCTCCCAGCAACCCCGTTAAAGGACACCCAAAGTTGGCGTCCTAAACGTTTGGCCTTGAAGAAAAAGAGAAAGACATCCATTGATGGTAGAAGGCCAAAGTGGGAACAAATAATGGTAAAGGCTCGCATGAATGCCCAGCTATTTGGGTGTAGCTGGGCAAGGGCAACGTTGACTTCGGTAAGCAGGGCTCTCTCGAAGGGGAATAGGGGGATTCGAAGGAGAACTTTCTGGAAGAGGGTGGAATAAAAGAAGCAAAAAGGGCCTTTGGGGTCTATGGATTCATCACTGCACACAGGTTCACCCTCCCCACTAGGTACTATACGCAGAAGTTTGTCATCTTCCCTACCAAACATGTTTCTTTTAGGGTATTTCTTATACTCAGCTTTCCTATAATCTACTATTTTCTTCCTAGAGGTGAACTCTGAGGTTTCAGCTAAGAGGTTCTCAGGGGCCCAAGTGTAGTGTGGTTGATAATCCATCTAAAACCAGAACAAGCAAACAAAAGCACGCAGATACATTCAGAATCCAAACAGGGCATGCATTCATAAAAGAACAGTAAACAGGAGTGAACAGTAATGTCATGAGCATAGGGTATGAACGATCCCAGCGAAGTAAGAAGAAGCAATAAAAGTAATAAAGATACTGATCCTGCCGCTGGCTCGAACGTGGAGGATATGCCTCGTCACTCCTTCGTCTAGCCTTCTGCAACTGTGTGCTCTGCAAGAACGCTCCAAGAATCCTCTCTGGAACTCCAAACGATGCCTGCAAAGCAACACAGACGGTGCCTCTAGCGGCCGTTGTAGCTCCGACGCTCAAGTCAGGCAACAGGAACACCAAAAATCTCTTAGTGAAATCTCTAGTTTGAAATCACGTATTGCATACCTTTGCTGAGTGTTCCTCTGCCCCTTATGTAGTCTTAGCGTTTACTGGCTACCTCTAGGGCTCACTTGATTACTCATGCGCTGCCATCACCCACTCTGAGGGCAATCTTGCGTGCAGGCTTCCTTTACTTGAGTGCAAAATCTGACAGGGAAGGCCACGTGGGTACCTCTGTATACCCTCAATTTCTGTGCCCACCTGCCCTACCTAATCACTGGCACCAACTGCTCTGGGAACGCCTTCAGGGTCCGCGTGCCATGCAGGCAACCTCACTGGGAAACTCTAATCTTGATGGGTTCTCTACCCCTCAAGGCTCTGTACGTAGCTGTGCTTCCCCCGCCTCATGCATGGACGTTTCGTGACTAAGGCCTCTCCCTGGCTCTGGGCACTTTATTGATCACTGGTCCCTTCGGGGAATCAATCTCAACTGTTCTGGTCACGTTGTTCAATTCACCCTGGCCGATGTCACCTCGTCACACCCTGTCGACCGATATGTCCCTCATCCTGACCGATGACCGATGTGTCTCTCATCGCCCTGTTGTGTGACGGGGACACATTGCCTCGCTCTGGTGATCAACCCTACTGAGGGCTCATCGACCCACTGCTCCATGTCTGTGGTATCACCCCCACATAGCTCTGGCCCATACTGTAGGACCCAGCTGACGTGGCTCAGTGACGTCATCAGTTCTCCATGTCCTATTGGGCCCACCAGACCGACCTCTCTTGTGCCGACCTCTCAGCTCTTGGCCGACGTCTGGCCACTTCAACACTCACCAGGAGCTGCATCCTGCATGCATGGTCTCACTGCACAGTGCCATGCACGTAATGGGTTAAGAGAGTCACTGATGACTGACCTGCTTACTAGCTCTCTTATGCCATCCTCATGCACGACCCTACTGGCGAGCAGCTCTTCTTCTGGTTTGGAATCATGCGAGGTGCATGCGTAACGCTCTCGCTGGGAGCCTGGGTCCCAGCTTAACTGCGTGTTAGCAAGAACCCCGATGAATGATCTGTGCTTCTTGCGTAACGCTCTCGCTGGGAGCCTGGGTCCTAGCTTAACTGCGTGTTAACAAGAAACCCCGATGACGGATCAGTGCTTCTTGCATAACGCTCTCGCTGGGAGCTTGGGTCCCAGCTTAACTGCGTGTTAACAAGAAACCCCGATGACCATGCACCGATGACGGATCAGTGCTTCTTTACTTCTCGCGCTCTCCTTCCAGGCGCTCATCTAGGCACTGATCTGCTGGTGGTGGTCACTTAGCAACTGACCACCGATCACCGTTCTGAGTGATCTCCTCCCTGATTCACCTGCTATCTTATTCCACGTGTCACCCTGTGAGTGGTCCACGAGGTCATCTGCTGCTGACGTCATCGACTATTGATGACCGACCGGATCAGATACAATACGAGCACAAGTAAGGGTAAAACTAGTACCTTTGTGACGATCGAGAGAGGTGTGAAGAACAAGATTGAAAGAACAACGATGAAAGAGCAACAAGTGTGAGAAGAAGCGCGAAAATGCTTAAGGGAGCATAATGAAACAGTGGAGACATTTGAGTTACTAAAACCCTATTTTAGTAAGGGAGCGTAAGCGGCAATACCTTGTGGCCATCGATGAGAGCCACGTGGAAGCACACGATGGAGTATGGTGAGACATCAAATCCGGATACTGTACACGTAACACTACTCATTTGCCACGTACGTCGACTCAGCTGGGCAGGTAGACTCTTCGTTGAAACAAGTTCAGCTCGAGCCTGGAGGGCTTGTGTACTGGACCAGAACTCATAGCACTCAGAGCTCGCTGGTCAGACCTCGGCTATCTCCCTCAGACAGGTCAGCTCGGCACATGGACCTTGTATGTGTGACATGCGGCTGGGCTCCAGGTATACGTATATATTAACTTTCATGCATGTGGATAACATAATCCTCCACGAATAAGACTGATCAATGAAGTAAAGAAACACAATAGGCTTGGGGGTGCGTATAGCATACCCAGGTCCGTGATAAGCAAAATATTAAGGCTCGAGCCCAGTAACACTAACGCAACCCAGGTAAAGCTATATGCATGGCACAAAATAGCACACGAATGGGTGTGTATTAGTGCGAAGCACATGAACGAATGCTTGGGGGTGGGACCTTGCACCAAGATTATGAGGCTAGCCCAATCTGCTTAATGGGCTTAAAGCACGTAACAAATTTGTCATGTACTGATAATCAGTTGCATGTTCTTAAAGAATGATGCTTAAATATATATATATATATATATATATATATATATATATATATATATATATATATATATATATATATATATATATATGATTATTCACATGTTTGTTACAACTGCATATAGATATGTTTGTTAATATCACGCAAGATTTTCCTGTTATGTGTATATATCTGTTGCACATGAAATACTCCTTGATAGTGCTAACCCTAAAAAGATAGGGATGCACATGTACATATAACAAAAGGAACACCTACAGTTTGGGACTTGGTGATTATGGGTGCCTGTGGCAAGTGGTTTTCTATTAGACATATAAGATAATGTGTTGATTTTCGGTTAAGATTTGTTTATCTCAAGTGCAACAGGTACATGACACAGTATAAAAAGGGGCTTCAGGTCCCATATGAAGGTACGCAATAACGCAATCCTAAAGACACTCTTGAATACTGAGATTACTTGTTTCTTATTCATTCATAAAGCCCTTACTGACTTGAGCGTCGGAGCGTGACTGGCCGTGAGGGCGCCCTTTGTCTCTATAGGTGAAGCATTCAGTAACCAAGAGAAGTGCATATTCCAGGAGAGACAGGCGGAGCCTGAACCAAGCACCAGAGTCAATCGGCAAGAACATTGACTAAAATTGAATACCAACCATAGACGACAATATGCCACAGCTAGAACCTAATTGTTTCGTCAAGCACCAACACCTTTCCAAGAGTGCCCATTAATTAAGAATTCCATCACTACAAGAAAGAAATGTTTTAATGGAGATTATTTAGCAGAGGTTGATATAACCCTAATAATTGATTTAGTTAATAGAGGTTTTTTTTTAACTATTGTTAAGTTTCAAAGGTTATTCAAAAACCTCAGCAAAATAACGGAGGTTTTTTAACCTTCGTTCAATTTCAAAGGTTTATTTTAAAATCTCAATAAAATAACGGAGGTTTTTTTTAACCTTCATTAAATTCCAAAGGTTTATTCTAAAACCTCAGCAAAATAACGGAGGTTCTTTTAACTTTCCTTAAATTCCAAAGATTTATTGTAGAACCTCAATAAAACACTTCAGATTTTTCAAACTTCATTAAATAAATATAATTAAATCTATTTGTTCTCGTCGGTTGACTAAGTTGTCGTTGACTCTGAGGTAGATGGTGGCTCTTTCTATCTCGCGGTGGGTTTGTGGCTCCATTGAAATAGAGGGGGCCCTACCTGTAATTGCACTCCGATGATCAAGTTAGTGCAGGGCAAGAAACATCAAACAACTAAGATATGTCAAGCCAAGAGTGTGTGAGAAACCCTAAGCTTGCAAAGAACTGTGTTGGTGTGTGAATCTGTGTTTACCTTGGGTGTTACCCCATTATATAGCTATTTTTAGGTTACCTGCCGCATACATGCCCCTGCCCAAGCACTGCCTCTAGCGAATTTAGGGTTACCTTTTTGGGATTCTAAGGCACAATCTTTCTGCAATCCCGTGGCAACCTTCATTTCATAGAGTTTTGTTCTTGCCGGTTGACCTTCCTGTCGGTTGACATTACGACACTCACGCGCCTCCTTCCTTACCTTGATATGTGCTTGGTTCTCTCGAAGCAATCTACACCTGCAAGATAGAAAGGGGCACCCTAGAGTCCGTTTGCACTTCGATGCTCAAGTCATAACTAGGGCAAGTACACCAAGTGTTTGAGTAACTGTGTTTAGGGTTTAAAATTGCGTACCTTTGTGAAGTATTTTACTACCTTTTATATAGTCTAGGGTTTCCTCTGCGCCGCTGCCCATATTTAGGGTTTACTGGAATACCCTTGCGCTGCTATCACCTAGTCTTAGGGTAATCTAGCACATAAGGTTTCCTTAACTGGAGTGCAAACTCTAACAAGGTGACCACCTGGGTGCCTCCTCGTGCACATAGTCTCTGGGGCCACCTGTTCCGGGAGTGCCTTCACTGTTCACGTGCCATGCATGTAGCTTCACTGGAAAACCCTAGTTCTGATGAGTACTCGATCCCTCAGGACTCTGCACCTAATTGTGCTTTCCCTGCCACACGCATAAGCTCTTCGTGATTCAGGCCTCTCCTTACCTCTGAGCATGTTACTGATAACTGGTCTTCTTTCAGGACCCACACCAGATATTCTAGCTCTGTTGTTCAAAACACCTAAGATCGATGTCACCTCGTCACACTCTGTTGCCGAGGACTCATCAGTCCACTCTAGTGATCGACGCGCTGATGACTAATCATCCTGCTAGTTCATACTGCCTGCGAGGTCCATCTCACGTGGCTTTGGGCTACGCTGTGGGACCCAACTGACGTGGCCCACCATTACTAGCTGTTCTCGGTGTTCGAGGACTGGTCGGTACACAAGCCCCCCAGTCTCAAGCTGTTAACTTGTTCAGCGAAGAGACTAAGTCATCGGCTCGGGTGACATACGTGGCACTGAGCGAAAGGACATGAACAGTGCAATGAAGGGACGTCTCACCAACCCCCTCTTAATCTGCGAACACGTGTCTAGATCAACGGTTAGGGTGTTTTTAACGTTTGTGCATCCTTGCCTACGTTAAACCCTTTCAAAACCCCGTGCCTCTACACTGTTTCATCACTTTCACTCGAGCCTTCATACATTCTAACTTCTCTTGCATGCTTCTGTTCTACTCCAACCTCTACGCTCGCGACCCTTCAACTTCGCTCACACAAAGGTATAACCTTTATTCTCCCTTTCTGCCTTCGCTTTATGATTTGCTTCTCTTCACGTATCTTAACTGCGCTGGGTCTGTTTACGATTTCTGCATTTTAGGGTTTCTGTTCTTCTTTTCTGCATTCGTTCTTCTTTTGAGTCTTTACCCGCCATTCTTTTCGCCATCATTTTCTTCTAAAACCCTTTTCCTTCTTCCTGTCTCTCATTTGTTTTAGATTCGAGATGGCTAGAACCAAAACCACCTCCAACCCTCCTCCAACTGTAGCCGTTGACTACAAGGCCCTCTACCCCTGGGTTTCTGAGGATATCCTTGCTGAGACCTCAAAACTCACCTCCACTGAAGATTGGAGGAAGCATAAGGATGACGAAAATGAGATTAAAGGGCGCATCTTCGGCAGGGAGAGCGACGCGTACATCTCAGTTCGTCCTTGCACTGAGGGTGAGCCTGTCTGCACCGACAACCGATGCAATGGCGGGGAACCCTTATTCTTCTTCTACACCACCGTATTCAAGCGAGTCAAAGTCTGTCTTCCCTTCACCAGGTTCAAGAGGGCTTTGCTCACAGAGTTGAACGTAGCGCCCGCCCAGTTGGACCCCAACAGCTAGGCCTTCATCAGGGCCTTCTCCATTCTCTGCAACAACCTAGGGTTCACTCCCTCGGTAGATGTATTCCTCTACTTCTTCGAGGCGAAGAGCCCTGGGAAAAGGCTTTGGGTAAGCCTTAATGGAGTGGCAGGGAGGGTTCTGCTTACCCTCTTCTCTCAATCGTACAAGGGCTTCAAGGGGAAGTTCTTCCGAGTCTACTGCAGCTCGTATGACTCCACCATGCTTGATGGGTTCCCATTGTATTGGGTGGAGAAGTTAAAGTTCAAGAAACCCCGCAGACTCGAGGAGCTGACGCCCTTTGATCGCGATGTGTGTCAAGTCCTATCCAGTTGGGGTGTGGTGTTCGACACCACTCAGCTGATTAGGCACGAGTATGATGCTGAAACCCTCAGCATCTATATGGGTACATTGCCTTTATCTCATATCTGCCTACACTTGTGTTTTATGCATGACTTTTCTCACCCTTTCTTGCTGTCCATTGCAGGTATGGTACTAGACGCTGGGAAGAAGAAGAGGCTGGCCGATGTGCTAAGTCGCCGCACTACAAGTGGCTCAGGCCCTGCTGGCCTTTCTTCGCCTGCTGTGGCTGCCCCAGGACCAACTTCTAACAAATCAAAGAGGGCAGGCCCAGTAGTGATCTCTGAAGACGAAGACACCTGTTCTGGTCTCGTCTTCAAGAGGAAAAGGGTGGAAGTTGCCGCAGAGACCTCTTCTGCAACGGAAGGGCGACCTCCATCCTTCAGGGAGCACCCTCCCAGTGCCTCGTCTCCCCCCGAGCCATTCTTGGCGCTCGAGGGTGGAAGGGAGAGTGCCCCTCCAACTAGCCAAGCACCTCCTGCACCTGAACTCCCTCCTCTCCTGCAGCGGACACTCGCTCACATGCCTAGCCAAGCTGCGATGGAGGCCATGAACGGGAACTCTCTAGGGGACCTCATTAGTCATGGCCTTGGGGAGTTCCTTGCCACCTCCAACTTCCTGCTGGTCAAAGGAATTGCTGAGGCAGGGCTACTGGAGAAGGTTGCTAGACTGGAGAAAGAGCTTGAGCAGAAGAAAGACTTGGATCTCCAACTCCAACAAGCTACTAAGCGCGAGACTGCTTTGAACCAAGAGCTAGGTAGTCTCTGCCAATCTGAGAAGGAGACCAAGAAGCTTCTCTTCTCCAAAGGGCAGGAGGCCCTCCAACTTGAGGCCAAGATTCTCCCCCTCCGCAACAAGATCATTGAACTGGAAGAGCAGCTAGAGGGGGCTCAGACTAAAATGACCAAGCTGGAGGAGAGGGCCACAAACCAAGAGGTTCAGCTGGGCAGAGTTGAGGAGGAACTTGCCCAACAAACCGAGCTGCTTAAGAAGACCGAGGCTGAGCTCACTGAAGATGCCGCCGACGCCTATGGGGAGGGGTTTGGCGATGCCGTTGCTCAGTTTGCCTGCCTGCATCCTGAGATGGACCTCTCGCCATACTCTATGATGGAAGAGGCCCAAGCTCCAACCCAAGTTCAGGCCCAACACAAGGTCCATGGCCAAGCACATTCACGCCCAAATGAGTCAAGCCACGGATGGGAGGGAGAAGACCTTATACATGCTACTTGGAGGCCCATTAGGGGTAGCTTAGTAGATTAGTGTAGTGTAGAAAGCAAAACTTGCTCACTTAGGGGTGTGCTATCAAAAAGGTGCCCTTAGCAATAGAAGGAGGGGTGTGCTAGCAAATAGGTGCCTTTAGCAAAAGAAGGAGGGGTGTACTATCAAATGTTGCATTTTTGACCTATCTTCTAGAATATTAGGATGATGGTGTGGTTTGACTAAAGTCAATACCCTAGGCAGCCCCCACTTTTTGTATTTCCATCCCTACCCTTTAAGCTTGCTCACCAAGGCTCCTAAATCTATAAATAAGGAGGTCTACCTCATGTATTTTCAAGATTAATTTGAGTAAAGTTATGCTGCCAAATTTGTGCCATACTTACTCCCTTGCCTAAATCTCTTGATTTATGGTTTTAATCTTCACTCCATCATCACCAAGGAACTCCAAAATCCAAAGATGAGCTCATAGGAATGCTATCATTTGGTATGAGAGCTATGGTTCTTCAAAGATGAGTATCTCTTTTCATTTTCTTTTTGAGTTCTTCTTTTCTCCAAGTTGTTCATCTTTATTCCAAGTTGTCTTGCTGTTTTTTGTGTTTTAATATGATTTGAATTCCTGTTTATTCATTTCATTTGGTAGGTTTGTTCAAACTTGTGCTTGAACATCTATTTTCAATTTTGTGTAGGATTCTTGATATATTTGTGTTGCTGTTTTTATTTTTAGGTATTTGAGTCTTGCTTGAAATTTCATTTGGGTCATATGATGTTCTTGTGTCTTTTAATTTTATGAATCCATAAGTTTTGTCTAAGTCATGTGTTTCCATATTTGTCATCAAATCCTAGTAGTACTCTTTTTTATTTATTTGTTTCTTGTTTTTGGTCTGAATGTTTGATCTGAAATATGTTTTGTGTTGATCCTTTGGTGCATTTTTAATTTTAGTTTGAGTTCTTATTTGTGTGTTAGATCCACACAAATTCTATCATATTAACTCCATTGTCTTTTTAAGGTATATCATTCTGTTTTTCATTCCAGTTTTCAGAACCCCTTGTTTTTCACTTTTCTGTGCTGACTGTTTTGATTTATGAAAATCACATACATCATCAAAAATTTCTGAGTCTTTGGATTTCACAAATTTGAGGTGTTAGCAAAAGGACAAAAAAAGAACCATCTGAAAAGAAGAAATAGAAAAAAAAAAGATAAATATTACGAAAAAAGTGTGCAATCCTGATGTTCCAGCTGGCAGCTCTGAGCACTGATTTTATAAAATTTACCAAAATTAATTGGTACATGCGTTTTGAGTGAAACCAACGCCAAAAGTTTGTTAAGATCTTGTTCTGATTGTGTCTCAATTTTCAGAAGCAAATACAAAAGGGTCAGCTCAGCATAAATCTTTTAAAGATACGGTTTCTGGACCACAACAATTTGTGCTTTTCTGTGGTGCTGTTTTTTGGTTTTTAAATCAAATCTAGTGCTATTCCTAGGTTCCTTTTTGTGTGCCATCCATTATTTGAGTACCTTTTATTTGCTTGTCTAATTTCATTTGAACTCTTTCTAGTTGTGTCACATTTAAATTCCATTTGTGTGGTACTGTTTTTCAAATTAATTTGTTTCTTGCTTTCTTTCTTTGGCCTCTAAGCTTGTTGGTGGATTAAATATCAATTGGTACTTGTTGAGTGAGAATTTGACTTGAGGGGAGTCTAACTTGCTTAATAGGTGCTGGATTGAAGATTTTATTGACCTAATTTCAAGAGGAACAAAGGCAAAGGGCAGCAACAAACACCATACTACAAATACACCACACACTTTGGAAGGCCCAACAAGTAGAAAAGCAACAAAAGGGGTGCAACTAGAAGAACAACAAAAGGGGTGCAAATAGTAAAAGCAATAAAGGGAGTGTCATTTAATTTCTTTGCAATCTTGCTTGTGTTAATTACTTGTTAATCACGCAATTAGTCGGTGAGTGTGTCTTCAAGGGCTCCAAGTGTCCAAGAAGCCTCACCTAGGGCCGTCTAGCTTAATTTTGTTTTTATTAATTGCTTTAATTGAACCAACTTGCTTTAATCACTTTGTTAATTTCTTGTTTAATCTTGTTTAAGGCTTTGATAGCTTGCATTGTTTTCTTGCATTAAAATTTTGATTTCTTCATCCTCATTGTGTTCTAAGTGTTTTACCTAAAGAAGGACTTGTGTAAAGGTTTTGGAGGGATAGTTTTTGGCTAAGGCAAGACTTGGTATTTAAGTAGTCCATTGTGACTCACCTCTCTTACCTGGAAAGCTACCTTCATTAACTTTCCTCTTCTTTCTTAAAAGTAAAACATTTCTATACACAAAGTTCTAGTCATGTCTACTCACTCTTCCAAGTCCATTGAAAGTGATGTAAGGTCCATAAAATCTCTTTTGAAACAACTCTCCAAGGACGTACAACACATTTCATATAGACAATTGGAAAATGAGTCTAAAATCAATGAATTAACTAGAGCAAAGGAAGAAAAATCTCAAAATTCAAAAAAAACACATACCCATGCATCTAAATCACAAATCCAAGAGTCTCTAGGGGAGGGAAGCCTTAGAATCAATGATTACTACCAACCACCCCCTAGGAGAAATAGGAGAAGAGAGGAAGAAGCCCCAAGGGAGGTTAGAGTAGACCTACCTCATTTCCATGGTAAGGACAATGTAGAAGTTTACCTAGATTGGGAAATGAAAGTGGAACAACTCTTTGCTTGTCATAGGGTGAGTGAAGAGAGAAAGGTACCCTTAGCCACCCTTAGTTTTCAAGGAAATGCCATGTATTGGTGGACCTCTCTAGAGAGAGATAGACGTCTTCGTAGGGACCCTCCCATAGAGTATTGGAATGACCTTAGGGGAGCCCTAAGACGTCGCCACATACCTTCCTACTACCATAGGGAGCTAATGGACAAGCTCCAAAGGCTCCAACAAAAGAACATGAGTGTGGAAGAGTATAGGCAAAAGATGGAGCTATACATGATGAGAGCCTCTATTAGAGAGGAAGAGGTCACCACCATATCTCGGTTTTTAAGTGGACTCAACCTTGAGATAAGAGATAAAGTAGAGCTTCTTCCCTACCAAGACTTGAATGATTTGGTTCAACTTTGCATTAAAGTTGAACAACAAAATTTGCGCAAAACTTCAAGTCAAAGGGTGGGAATCTACTCTAACTCTTATCCCAAGAGAGAGTATAGAAGAGAAAGGGAGGATAGTTTTTCAAAGGATAAATCCAAAGAAACTGTAAGGACCTGAAAAATTTATTGGAATAAAAGAGTTATATTTTAAATAAATTCTAAGTATGTTTTTATTTAGAATAGAAAGGGAGGAAAAAGATAAGTTTAGAAGGCTACGAGGTCGCCGGTCGCCTGCTACACATGAGCGCCAGGTAGGCATCGCGCGGGCGTGAGAGGCATGCAGGCATCGCGCGGGCGCGAGAGGCATGCAGGCATCGCGCGGGCGTGAGAGGCATGCAGGCATCGCGCGGGGCGCGAGGGGCATGCGGGCATCGCGCGGGCGCGAGGCACGCGGGCGCGAGGCACGCGGGCATTGCCAGGGCGCGATGCATGTGGACGTGGCCAAGGCGCGAGAGTTATGAGGGCGTCGCCAGGGAAGACATCGGTTGTCTCCCAGAGGAAGACATCGGTCGTTCGCCAGGAAAAGGTCATCGGTGGTAGTCTTCGCGCGAGGTCATCGGTGGTAGTCTTCGCGCGAGGTCATCGGTGGTAGTCTTCGCGCGAGGTCATCGGTGGATCGTCTTCGCGCGAGAGGTCATCAGTGGTTTCTCTTCGAGCTGGTAGTCATCGGCGAAAGGTCATCGCGTGACGTTGAGTTACACCCAGAGAACGTGGGCCCCAGACTCCCAGCAAGAGATGTTCTGCACGCGCGCCACGTAGACAAAAGAGTGGTTCAGAATAGTGACCTCAGAGCGTAGCTTGCGCAGAGGCACGCTTAGTAGTACTGTACAGGGAAGCGTACACGCAAACTTCCCTGCAGAGTGGGTGGTGGCAGCTGCTTTTGGAGGGATAAGTTGGTTTAAGTTACTGAAATCCACTACTGAAGAGGAAGAAAACGTTGTTGTAGTCGAAGAGAGAAAGAGTGAGTTCCCTCCTCCGCGTTGCGATTTCAGCCTCTCCACACAAGAGTACGACGAGAAGCAACACCATTGGAGCACTTGGGTAGTCCTCTGCAAGTTCTTCAGACCAGACGCGAAAAACAGAGCCAAGGTATTCTGCAAGCTTCGTTGGATTTCGAAGCTCCTGGTGGTTGCGCAAGTCCAGGTAAGGGAAGCTAGCCTTCATCTTTACTACGAGCCATAGTTGAACCATTTCTGAAGTGTGGGCGACGTGGTCGCCGTTTTCGCTTTCGTCTTCGTGAAATGCTTGGGTTGTGTGCTTGGGCGACGTGGTCGCCGGTTTTATAAACATAGTCTTCGAAACACCTTGTTTTTGAACCAGGTCACCGGTTTTGGCGCTGTTTTGCGAAATCTCTATTTTTGATGTTGTTTTGAAACTACTTGAGATTTACATGAGATATTCGAAGATCTGAAGCTTTGAAATGATTATTGCTGTGATTGCATCGTTTACTTGAGTGGTATGATGTCTTTGAATGCTGTGAATGTGGGATCGAGGCATAGTATTTTCAGGAAAGAAAATACCGTGTAAGATCTTGTGGTAGGTGCATTGATCGGTGATTCCTAAGGGGATATCCTGACTCTGCTGAGGTAATGGAATCACGTAGAGGAAGTTACTCAGTTGTTGAGAGTCGAAGGAGGTCTATATGATGGGCGTCTCGTGTGAAAAAGAACGAGCTCCGTCTGTCATATGGATTAACCCTGTCATACCAGGAGAACTATGGTAACATTGAGATGATATATGCGCATGCTGTGTGGATTCACAGTGACCCTGTGTGGATTTCACAGTGGTGTGGTATGACAGGTGCAGATCTCTGAGTCTAATCAACGCACGAGTCAATCCGGAAGTAGTGTCAAGTGTCTTGTGTGGTGAGTCAGTGGAAAGTCTGACGTGAGAAATGAGAAACATTGATAGTTTATAGACACTTGATGCAGTATTGTGAAATGGAATGACTATGGGTGAATGTTGTGAAATGTGTGATTTTGGGCGATCAGGTGAATGATATGAGCAACTCTACGTTTTACATGGATATTTTGGAACTTGGTTTACTTGGATTTTCATGTTCATGATTTAAACTTCTTTTAAATTATCTAGCTTACCCTTTTATCTGTTATTGTGGTTGTGTTCTCAAAACTGTGATGATCGTGTAATTGTTACACGGGAGCAGATGATCTTCCAGGAAGAAGAGCTCCCTAGTGAGTGGTCGCCGGGGAAAGAGATCGCCTATTTCCACCTCTCGGGGGTGATCGCCGGATTTGTGTCCTGATAGCAGATCGCCTATTTTGAGGTCTTCTGTTTTGGGATCGCCGGTTTGTGTTGGAGATCGCCGTTTTTATGTATGGAGACCGCCGGTCTTGCTGTATTTGATTTTCTTTCTTTAAATTTTGAAAACATTTGAAGGATTATGTACTAATCTCCCTAAGAGGAGCAACTCCATTACTTATATATATATATTATCTTGTATTCTTCAACATTATTGGTTTACCTTATTTTCATATTACATGTATGAGATTGTATAGTATTTTGGCGGGATGTTACATTAATGGTATCAAAGCAGTTCGCCTTAGGATGACCTGAGGGCTGTGGATCCATTGTGTTTCTTCTGCTCATAAAATTTATTTGAGTTTTAAATAACCACTATAGTGGAAGGTTTTCAAACGTTTTAGTTTTGAACTCTTGCGTGTGCTTGGGTGAACGTGTGCCTAACTGAAAATCTTAGTATTAAGAATAAGAAGGTCTTGATAAAGTGGTGAGGGTGCACACTCATAACTGGATCAAGATAATTCTTAATCTTAATTCCAAAGGTTTGATGTTTAGCCTACATTGAATTCTGGTGTGATTTTTGAGTGTTCTTGAATTTGACTGAGGTGGTAGTTTGGACTGATGTTTGCACACCAGTAACTGTTCTGGTGTTTTGTGTGAAGTTATAAGTGTTATGATTCTGTTGATGAACTCAAATTCTAGATGACTTTGAGATGCTGACCTATGTAAGGTCTAGCTGTTACCCCTTGAATGAATTGATTCTTATCGATTTCATTCTTATAGTTGTAGGGAATATAGAAGTCAATAGATTCAGAATCAAAAACGAAGAAGATGGCACGTAGACCTGCTACCCCACCCCAACCTTCCTCAGAGATGAGTCAGATCGCCAAGGCCATCGAGATGATGGCGACTGCCATTCAGCAGCAGAATGCGGCGATGGCTCAGAACCATCAAGCCACAATGCAGCACTGGGAAACTGCCCGATCTGCTGAGACAAACTCCCACGTCGGTCAGCCCCAAGAACAGATGGGACTGGCCGAGTTCATGAGGCACAACCCACCTAAGTTCAGTGGGAATGCTACCCCTGACCAGGCAGATCAGTGGGTCAGGGAGGTGGAGAAAATCTTTAGGGCGACCTCCTGCCCTGAAGAGAAGAAGCTGTTGTTTGCCACGTATCTGCTATCAGGAGAAGCTGAGTTCTGGTGGATGGGAGCTCAGCAGATGATGGAGGCCCGAGAGGATGTTCTGGATTGGGAGAGCTTCAGGGTGAAGTTCTTGGAGAAATACTTCCCAGACAGCGCCAAGTTTGCAAGGGAAGCTGAGTTCTTAAAGTTGGAGCAGGGGGACATGTCAGTAAACGCCTATGCTGCCCGTTTTGAGTACCTCGCCCGGTTCTATACCCAGGCGACCTCCGAGGCCTGGAGGTGTAGGAAGTTCGAGGAAGGGCTGAAGCATGGGCTGAAGAAGACCATAGCCCCGATGTGCATCAGGGAGTTCCACGCCTTAGTGGAGAAGGCGAAGATGGCGGAGACCCTGGAAAAGGGTGAGTCTCGGGTGATCAGGTCACACCCAGGAGGTCCTTCCAGTGGGAGAGCTAAGGCACAGCACCCACAAAGCAAGCCCTATGCGAGACCTCCATCACATCGGGCAGGAGCAGCACCTCCCCAGTTCCAACAGCAACAACCTTGGAAACCTAAGTGTCTTCACTGTGGTGGACCACACGCCTCCAATGCTTGTTTCAAGAAGACTTCAGAGAGGAAATGTTTCGTCTGCCAAAGGACAGGGCACGTTGCTAGAGAGTGCCCTAGCAGGAATGGGGCGACCCAACCCAGTGGCTCCCAACAGTTGAGAAACGAGGGCGGCAGACCTCAGGCAACAGGGAGGGTGTTCGCCATGTCTGGAGCAGAGGCAGCTCAGTCAGGTAACCTCATCCAAGATGTTTGTTTTATTGCTGGTAGAGGTGTAAGGGCCTTGTTTGATTCTGGAGCGACACACTCCTTTGTGTCAAGCCTGTGTGTAGCCGAGTTGGGCCTCCTAGTGAAGGAGTTACCTTTCGAGCTGTTGGTCTCTACACCTGCGTCAGGACAGGTGTCGACCTCTACAGTGTGCCCTGAATGTCCAGTGATTGTAGAAGGACGCAGATTCAAGGTGAACTTGATCTGCCTACCTCTTCAGGACCTGGATGTCATCCTGGGAATGGATTGGTTAGCTGCCAATCACGTTCTCATAGACTGTGGTAGGCAGAAGGTAGCGTTTCCAGACCCCCAAGAACCGGATGTGTTGTCAGTTCAACAAGGGCGATCAGAGCTGGAAGGAGAGGCGAGGTGCTTTGTAGTGCTCGCCCGGTTGGAAGTGGAGAATAAAGGGGACGTAAACAGGATACAAGTGGTGAAAGATTTCACAGATGTATTCCCAGAAGAGGTGCCTGGGTTACCCCCTAAGAGAGAAGTGGAATTCTCTATTGACTTGGTACCTGGAGCTGGACCAGTGTCAATGGCACCTTACAGGATGGCACCAGCCGAGTTAGTGGAGTTAAAGAAGCAAGTGGAAGAGTTGCTGGAGAAGCAGTTCATCAGACCCAGCGTATCTCCATGGGGAGCTCCAGTGCTCCTAGTCAAGAAGAAGGATGGAGGGTCTCGGCTGTGTATAGACTACAGGCAATTGAACAAATTGACCATCAAGAACAAGTACCCCCTACCTCGGATTGATGATTTGATGGACCAAATTCATGGGGCCTCGGTGTTCTCCAAGATTGACCTGAGATCGGGGTATCACCAAATCTTGGTAAAAGCTGAAGATGTTCAGAAGACAGCTTTTAGGTCTCGATATGGGCACTACGAGTATGTAGTGATGCCATTTGGAGTCACCAATGCTCCAGCTCTATTCATGGACTACATGAATAGGATCTTTCGCCCTTTCTTGGATAAGTTTGTGGTGGTCTTCATAGATGACATCCTCATTTATTCAAGGACCGAGGAAGAGCATGAGGAACACCTGAGGACAGTATTGGAAATACTGAGGGAGAAGCAGCTCTATGCCAAGTTCTCTAAGTGTGAGTTCTGGCTAAGGGAAGTCAACTTCTTAGGACACGTGATATCTGCCCAGGGGATCTCGGTAGATCCAGCCAAGGTAGAGGCAGTGCTGCAATGGGAACGTCCTAAGACAGTGACTGAGATAAGGAGCTTTGTGGGGTTGGCGGGCTACTATCGGAGGTTTATTGAGGATTTTTCCAAAGTAGTGGCTCCTTTAACACAACTAACCCGCAAGGACCAACCCTTTGCTTGGACCGACCGATGTGAGCAGAGCTTCAGGGAACTAAAGGAGAGGTTGACCAGTGCTCCAGTGCTGGTGATTCCAGAAGTAGGAAGACCTTTTGATGTCTTCTGTGATGCCTCACATCAAGGCTTGGGATGCGTCTTGATGCAAGAGAAGAGAGTGGTTGCATATGCTTCAAGGCAACTCAAGGTGCATGAGAGAAACTACCCTACTCATGATTTGGAGTTGGCGGCGGTAGTGTTTGCCTTGAAGATCTGGAGGCATTATCTTTATGGAGCTCGGTTCTAGGTATTCAGTGACCACAAGAGCTTGAAGTACCTGTTCGATCAGAAGGAACTAAACATGAGACAAAGAAGGTGGATGGAATTCCTAAAGGACTACGACTTTCAACTCATGTATCACCCAGGGAAGGCCAATGTAGTGGCAGATGCCTTGAGTAGGAAGTCTATACAAGTCGCCACCATGATGATGGAAGAGCAGAAACTGATCGAACAGTTCAGAGACTTAAACCTTGGGGTGGAATTTCACGTGAATCACATTAGTTGTAGTAAGCTGACTATAACTAATGACTTCCTTGGGATGTTGAAGGATAAACAATTGGAGGACCCTAGCCTGAAGCGCACTGTGGAGTCACTAGGGACAGATCAGGCGAGAGGATTTGAGATGGGCGATGATGGGATCTTGAGGTTTGATGGCAGAATTTACATACCTGCAAATGATGAGTTGAAGAAGATGATCCTAGAGGAAGGTCATAAGAGCCGCCTCAACCTTCACCCAGGCATGAACAAGATGTACCATGACTTGAAGGAGTCATTTTGGTGGTCAGGCATGAAGAGGGACGTCGCCCAGTACGTGGCAACCTGCTTAACGTGTCAAAAGGCGAAGGTAGAGCATCAAAGACCTGGCGGGCTGTTGCAGCAACTGGATATCCCCGAGTGGAAGTGGGACAGCATTGCCATGGATTTTGTCACTCATTTACCCAGATCGGTAAAGGGTCATGATGCAATCTGGGTCATCATTGATAGGCTGACGAAGAGTGCCCACTTTCTTCCAGTGAAAATGAAGATGCCTATGGTCAAGCTGGCACAGCTATACATCCAAGAAATAGTGAGGCTGCATGGAGTGCCTTCCAGCATCGTTTCAGATAGAGATCCCAGGTTTACTTCACGGTTTTGGCAGACCCTGCAAGAGTGTTTGGGAACTAAGTTGAGGATGAGCTCTGCATATCATCCCCAAACAGATGGTCAGTCAGAGAGGACGATCCAATCTCTGGAAGATCTGCTGAGGGCGTGCGTCTTGGATCAATTGGGAAGTTGGGAGGAGGTGTTGCCACTAGTGGAGTTTACCTATAACAATAGCTACCACGCCAGTATTGGGATGGCGCCATATGAAGCCCTGTATGGGAGGAAATGCAGAACTCCCTTATGTTGGTACCAGGAGGGCGAGGCGGTCTTGGTTGGGCCAGAGTTGATTCAGCAGACGACCGAGAAGGTGAAGCAGATACAAAGCAGAATGAAAGCCTCTCAGAGTAGGCAGAAGTCCTATGCAGATCAGAGGAGAAAGCCTTTGGAGTTTGCTGCTGGGGATCACGTGTTCATGAAAGTGACACCAACCAAGGGTGTAGGGCGGGCGATCAGGTCAAAGAAGTTGTCCCCTAAGTTCGTGGGACCATATCAGATCTTAAGAAGGATTGGCCCAGTGGCGTATGAGATCGCCCTACCTCCCCACTTAGCAAATCTGCACAACGTCTTTCACGTGTCACAGCTGAGGAAGTACATGGCAGACCCTAGTCATGTGCTGGATGTAGACGACGTGCAGATCAGGGATGACTTGTCCTTTGAAGCAAAACCAGTCAGGATTGACGATCGGCAATGTAAACAGCTCAGAGGCAAGACCATCGACATGGTGAAAGTGGTGTGGGATGAGAAATCGGGGGATTCTACTTGGGAGTTAGAAGAACCCATGAGGGAGGCTTATCCATACCTCTTTTCCTTGTAATCCAATTTTCGAGGACGAAAATTTTTCTTGTTGGGGAGAATGTAAGGACCTGAAAAATTTATTGGAATAAAAGAGTTATATTTTAAATAAATTCTAAGTATGTTTTTATTTAGAATAGAAAGGGAGGAAAAAGATAAGTTTAGAAGGCTACGAGGTCGCCGGTCGCCTGCTACACATGAGCGCCAGGTAGGCATCGCGCGGCGTGAGAGGCATGCAGGCATCGCGCGGGCGCGAGAGGCATGCAGGCATCGCGGGGCGTGAGAGGCATGCAGGATCGCGCGGGCGCGAGGGGCATGCGGGCATCGCGCGGGCGCGAGGCACGCGGGCGCGAGGCACGCGGGCATTGCCAGGGCGCGATGCATGTGGACGTGGCCAAGGCGCGAGAGTTATGAGGGCGTCGCCAGGGAAGACATCGGTTGTCTCCCAGAGGAAGACATCGGTCGTTCGCCAGGAAGAGGTCATCGGTGGTAGTCTTCGCGCGAGGTCATCGGTGGTAGTCTTCGCGCGAGGTCATCGGTGGTAGTCTTCACGCGAGGTCATCGGTGGTAGTCTTCGCGCGAGGTCATCGGTGGATCGTCTTCGCGCGAGAGGTCATCAGTGGTTTCTCTTCGAGCTGGTAGTCATCGGCGAAAGGTCATCGCGCGACGTTGAGTTACACCCAGAGAACGTGGGCCCCAGACTCCCAGCAAGAGATGTTCTGCACGCGCGCCACGTAGACAAAAGAGTGGTTCAGAATAGTGACCTCAGAGCGTAGCCTGCGCAGAGGCACGCTTAGTAGTACTGTACAGGGAAGCGTACACGCAAACTTCCCTGCATAGTGGGTGGTGGCAGCTGCTTTTGGAGGGATAAGTTGGTTTAAGTTACTGAAATCCACTACTGAAGAGGAAGAAAACGTTGTTGTAGTCGAAGAGAGAAAGAGTGAGTTCCCTCCTCCGCGTTGCGATTTCAGCCTCTCCACACAAGAGTACGACGAGAAGCAACACCATTGGAGCACTTGGGTAGTCCTCTGCAAGTTCTTCAGACCAGACGCGAAAAACAGAGCCAAGGTATTCTGCAAGCTTCGTTGGATTTCGAAGCTCCTGGTGGTTGCGCAAGTCCAGGTAAGGGAAGCTAGCCTTCATCTTTACTACGAGCCATAGTTGAACCATTTCTGAAGTGTGGGCGACGTGGTCGCCGTTTTCGCTTTCGTCTTCGTGAAATGCTTGGGTTGTGTGCTTGGGCGACGTGGTCGCCGGTTTTATAAACATAGTCTTCGAAACACCTTGTTTTTGAACCAGGTCGCCGGTTTTGGCGCTGTTTTGCGAAATCTCTATTTTTGATGTTGTTTTGAAACTACTTGAGATTTACATGAGATATTCGAAGATCTGAAGCTTTGAAATGATTATTGCTGTGATTGCATCGTTTACTTGAGTGGTATGATGTCTTTGAATGCTGTGAATGTGGGATCGAGGCATAGTATTTTCAGGAAAGAAAATACCGTGTAAGATCTTGTGGTAGGTGCATTGATCGGTGATTCCTAAGGGGATATCCTGACTCTGCTGAGGTAATGGAATCACGTAGAGGAAGTTACTCAGTTGTTGAGAGTCGAAGGAGGTCTATATGATGGGCGTCTCGTGTGAAAAAGAACGAGCTCCGTCTGTCATATGGATTAACCTGTCATACCAGGAGAACTATGGTAACATTGAGATGATATATGCGCATGCTGTGTGATTCACAGCGACCCTGTGTGGATTTCACAGTGGGTGTGGTATGACAGGTGCAGATCTCTGAGTCTAATCAACGCACGAGTCAATCCGGAAGTAGTGTCAAGTGTCTTGTGTGGTGAGTCAGTGGAAAGTCTGACGTGAGAAATGAGAAACATTGATAGTTTATAGACACTTGATGCAGTATTGTGAAATGGAATGACTATGGGTGAATGTTGTGAAATGTGTGATTTTGGGCGATCAGGTGAATGATATGAGCAACTCTACGTTTTACATGGATATTTTGGAACTTGGTTTACTTGGATTTTCATGTTCTTGATTTAAACTTCTTTTAAATTATCTAGCTTACCCTTTATCTGTTATTGTGGTTGTGTTCTCAAAACTGTGATGATCGTGTAATTGTTACACGGGAGCAGATGATCTTCCAGGAAGAAGAGCTCCCTAGTGAGTGGTCGCCGGGGAAAGAGATCGCCTATTTCCACCTCTCGGGGGTGATCGCCGGATTTGTGTCCTGATAGCAGATCGCCTATTTTGAGGTCTTCTGTTTTGGGATCGCCGGTTTGTGTTGGAGATCGCCGTTTTTATGTATGGAGACCGCCGGTCTTGCTGTATTTGATTTTCTTTCTTTAAATTTTGAAAACATTTGAAGGATTATGTACTAATCTCCCTAAGAGGAGCAACTCCATTACTTATATATATATATTATCTTGTATTCTTCAACATTATTGGTTTACCTTATTTTCATATTACATGTATGAGATTGTATAGTATTTTGGCGGGATGTTACAGAAACTCCCAAGAGTGTAGGAAAAGATGTGTCTACCTCACAACCCCGCAGTAGAGACACCCAGTGCTTCAAGTGTCTTGGTAGAGGCCATATAGCATCCCAGTGCCCAAATAGAAGAACCATGATCTTAAGAGGGAGGGATGAGTATAGCAGCCAAGATGAAGAGTCTAGTGGGGAAGAAGAGAAGGAAAGTAGTGAGGGGGCATATCCTTGTGAGGGAGAATTAATGATGATCAGAAGAACCCTCAACAATCAACCTAGTGTGAACCATGAAACACAGAGAGAGAACATCTTTCATACAAGATGTAAAGTTTCAGAAAACATTTGTTCTCTCATTGTGGATAGTGGCTCTTGCTGCAATTGTTGTAGCACTAGGATGGTTGAAAACCTTAATCTACAATTAATACCTCATCCAAAACCTTACAAACTTCAGTGGATAAATGAAGATGGGGAATTAGCTGTAGATAAGCGGGTAAAAATCAGTCTTTCTGTGGGGAACTATAAAGATGAGATTTTATGTGATGTAGTACCCGTGGAAGCCTGCCACATCTTATTGGGAAGACCATGGCAATTTGACAAGAAAACTATGCATAATGGTCTTACCAACGAGATAACTTTTACCCATAGGGAGAAAAAGTTTGTACTCTATCCTTTAACACCTTCACAAGTGGTAAAGGACCAAGTACAAATGAAAATAAAAAGAGAAAATGAGAAAAAGAAAAAAAAATTAAAGGAAAATCCTTTGTTTGGAGTTGAACCAGGCATTGACTTAAATTCTTCTTCCACAGAAAACTCTTGTGAGAATATGCTTGAAGATAAATCTGTGTCTGGAGCTGAACCAGATATAGATATAAAACTTTCCTCCACAGAAAAGCCAAGTGAGGGGTTGTTTGAAAAAGAAGAAGAGGAATCTAGAAAGAATGAAGAGTATCTTACAACACCTCCTACAAGCATAGTGGGAAAAGAATCCTTAAAGGGGGATTGCAATAATTTTAACTCTCCTTTTCCTTTGAATCATGATGCTTACTCTTATTTTCAAAAATCACAAAAACAACACTTTGTGATGTTGTTGCTTATCTTGGGCAATGAACAACACAAAGGAAGCAAAAATATTTTTGTAAAGGGCCCTATTTCTTTCCAACAAAACTTTTATAAAAATAGCAAAGGGGCTTATTTTCTTACTATTTTATTTGAATACACTAGTCTTAATTTTCTTATCTCACTTTTCTTTGATGTTTATTGTAGGTTATATTAGATCCTGGAGGACAAGCATAGTTTTCAAAGCAAGAATAAGGCTGTTGTTTGAGATCAACCCTGTAGATCTGAGGACAGATCCTCTCAAGAAGGAGGGGATGATGGAAGAGGCCCAAGCTCCAACCCAAGTTCAGGCCCAACACAAGGTCCATGGCCAAGCACATTCACGCCCAAATGAGTTAAGCCACGGATGGGAGGGAGAAGACCTTGTACATGCTACTTGGAGGCCCATTAGGGGTAGCTTAGTAGATTAGTGTAGTGTAGAAAGCAAAACTTGCTCACTTAGGGGTGTGCTATCAAAAAGGTGCCCTTAGCAATAGAAGGAGGGGTGTGCTAGCAAATAGGTGCCTTTAGCAAAAGAAGGAGGGGTGTACTATCAAATGTTGCATTTTTGACCTATCTTCTAGAATATTAGGATGATGGTGTGGTTTGACTAAAGTCAATACCCTAGGTAGCCCCCACTTTTTGTATTTCCATCCCTACCCTTTAAGCTTGCTCACCAAGGCTCCTAAATCTATAAATAAGGAGGCCTACCTCATGTATTTTCAAGATTAATTTGAGTAAAGTTATGCTGCCAAATTTGTGCCATACTTACTCCCTTGCCTAAATCTCTTGATTTATGGTTTTAATCTTCACTCCTTCACCACCAAAGAGAGCTAGCCAAACCTCTCTCATTTTCATACACTTCATGCACCTTCAAGATCATCATCACTCCTAGGAGGGTCTTGCTCATTTCAACCATTGCTTCCGCACCATCTTCAACATCCAAGGAGAGCTCAACATGTGAAGGCCATCACTCTGTATCAAAACAGGTAGTCGACGGGCAAATAGTGCCTAGATAGGTCTTCTGAGCAGCTGTATCTCATAGCTGAACATCTTGTAAAGAAACTTCCAATATAATTAATATATTTACTTGGCTTACATACTTGTTTTTCAATTTACTTGCATTGGTATCTCTGTTGTTGTTTGGTTGAGTTCTCTCTTCATCATAGAATCAACCCATAAGTGGCACGCTTGGCTCACAGGATCAACCCATAGGTAGCACGCTTAACTCACAGGATCAACCCATAGGTAGCGCGCTTAACTTTGTTGAGTCGCTATGGGCAAGTCTTCATAAGAACTCCTCTGCTGGAAAGTACCTCACCTACCTTGTCATCTCCCATATCTTTACCCTGTGAAGACTCTAACTCCGATCTGTATACACCTGACCCTTCCTTGCTCAAGGCAGAGGAGGAAGCTAACGAATTTCAACTGACCACCCATCGCCCTTAGGCGAGGGTGGACTTCACTGGTGAGCCCTCTGTTCGAATTGGGAGTTCTCACTCGACAAGGAGCTATTT
This sequence comes from Phaseolus lunatus, assembly GCA_013389735.1. Classification (NCBI taxonomy): domain Eukaryota; kingdom Viridiplantae; phylum Streptophyta; class Magnoliopsida; order Fabales; family Fabaceae; genus Phaseolus; species Phaseolus lunatus. The sequence continues at coordinate 30,940,610 of CM023858.1, read as the reverse complement.
TATAGGAACCTACTTTCCAACTGTCGAGACCTCTAACCCCATATGAAAGGTTCAAGCTGGTTTCTGATCGTTCATAGGTGAAGGAGGATGTCACTGGTACGTCCTTGGTGTTCTCATTCGGAAGGGGAGGCGTTCTTTATGAACCTTCCTTTCCTGCTTCCAAGGCTTCTAACCCAATATGACAAGTCCTTACTGACCTCGCATCACCGAAAGGCAAAGGAGGATTTCACTGAATGAACCTTTCTGTTCAAGTTGGGAGTTCTCACTCGAAGAGGAGGTGTTCCTTATGGACCTACCTTCCTACTCACGAGACCTCTAACCCCAACTGACAGGTTCGAACTGACCTCACATCGCTCATAGGCGAAGGAGGATTTCGCTGAATGAACCTTTCTGTTCTAGTTGGAAGTTCTCACTTGAAGAGGAGGTGTTCCTTAAGGACCTACCTTCCTACTCACGAGACCTTTAACCCCAATTGACAAGTTCGAACTGACCTCACATCGCTCATAGGCGAAGGAGGATTTCACTGAATGAACCTTTCTGTTCAAGTTGGGAGTTCTCACTCGAAGAGGAGGTGTTCCTTAAGGACATACCTTCCTACTCACGAGACCTCTAACCCCAACTGACAGGTTCGAACTGGTGAATGAACCTTTCTGTTCAAGTTGGGAGTTCTCACTCGAAGAGGAGGTGTTCCTTATGGACCTACCTTCCTACTCACAAGACCTCTAACCCCAACTGACAGGTTCGAACTGACCTCACATCGCTCATAGGCGAAGGAGGATTTAACTGGGTGAACCCTTCTGCTCACATTGGGAGTTCTCACTTGAAGAGGTGTTCTCTACGAACCTACCTTCCTACTTACGAGACTTCTAACCCCAAGTGACAGGTTCTATCTGCATTGTATAAACACATTTAGAGATATATCTTTAACTGAAAATTTTATTGGGTGACCTCATTAAAAACCCTTAAAAGGGAAAAAAGAGTGTCCCCTAAACTATGTACAATATTACATAGCTTTAGCTAAAATAAAACTTCAGGTGAGTCGCATTCCATGTGCGAGGAATCGGACCACCTTCTAAGGTCTCAAGCCTATAGGCTCCATTCCCCAGGGCCTCTGTCACTCTAAAGGGACCAGTCCACTTAGGGGATAGCTTGTTCTCTATCTGGTAGGGAGATGCCTTTCGCATGACTAGGTCAACCACCTAGAACTGCCGAGCTCTCAACTTGGAACGGTGCTTGAGCTCAACTTTCCTCTTCAATGCTTCGGCTTTGATTCCTGCCTCTTCCCTAACTTCATCCAAGTGATCTAAATTCACCTTCCTTTCCTCGTTGGACTCCTTAGCCATGAAGTTCTGGAAACGTGGTGAGCTCTCCTGGATTTCTACAGAAATCATGGCATCTGAACCGTACACCAAGCTGAAAGGGGTCTCCTTGGTGGTGGACTGAGGAGTGGTATGATAGGCCCATACAATTCTGGGAACCTCCTCAGCCCAAATCCCCTTCGCCTTCTCTAGCCTTCTCTTCAGCCCTTTGAGTAGGACTCGGTTGGCCGATTTGACCTGTCCATTGGTTTGGGGATGCTCGACCGATGCAAACACCTGCTTGATCCCCAACTCTGTACATAGCTTCCCCAACTGTTGGCTTGCAAACTAGGTGCCATTATCAGACACCAAACACTTGGGTACCCCAAAGCGACACACTATATTCTTCCATACAAAGTGCTGGATCTTGTGGGCTGTGATTTGTGCTACTGGCTCAGCCTCGATCCACTTTGTGAAGTATTCTATAGCGACCACGAGGTACTTCATCTGCCGCACAGCCAAAGGAAAGGGCCCCAGGATGTGAATTCCCTAGGTGTGGAATGGCCAAGGGCTGTATATAGACCTGAGCTCCTCTGGAGGCGCCTTGTGCTAATCTGCGTGTAACTGACATTGTTTGCACTGCTGCGCATACTTCGTGCAGTCCCCCCTCATGGTTGGCCAGTAATATCCTGCTCGAATGGCCTTAGATGCCAAAGCAAGACCTCCTATGTGGCTCCCACATATTCCTTCATGGAGCTCTGCCATTATACGCACACACTGTTCACCATGCACACACACCAGGATGGGATGCGTAAACCTGTGCCTGTATAACTCTCCATCAATGAGTGTGTACTTAGTCGAGTTCTTCTTCACCTTCCTCGCCTCTGTTGGCTCTGTGGGTAACATCCCATCAGCCAAGTAGTGCTTGTAGGGTGTCATCCACGTTTCCCCACTCTGCAACAAGCATACCTGTGGCAATGTCTCCTCCAGCGTCACATATGTGTTGACCTTTGGCTTCTTCAAAGTTTCCTGGGTCAACGATCGATGACTCTTCCTCCTCCCATCTGTTTGGCTGATCTGAGGGACTCCTACCAAGTTATCAGCGGTGTAGGTGCGAGGTGCCCTCAAGGTCTCCTGGATAACTGTCCTCTGCCTGCCCCCCTTGCCCGAGCTTGCGAGTTTTGACAACAAGTCAGCTCGGGCATTCTGATCTCTAGGCACATGTACCAATTTAAAATCTGCAAAGGAACTCTTCAACACCTAGACATACTCTAGGTAGGAGGCCATCTGAGGATCTATGGCCTGGTACTCTCCCACCACCTGGCCTATGACCAATAGGGAGTCACTCTTTGCCAGAAGACTCTGTGCTCCCATCTCCTTAACCAACAACATTCCAACGATTAGGGCTTCATACTCAGCCTGGTTGTTGCTGGCTTTGAAGGCAAACCGTAGAGCTTGCTCAATCAACAGCCCTTTCGGCCCTTCCAAGATCACCCCAGCCCCACTACCTTGCTGATTGGAAGACCCATCTACCGAGAGCACCCATCTGAAGTCGGGTCCTTCCTCCTGGGTTTCTGTCGAGGACATCTCGGCTACGAAGTCAGCATAAACTTGGCCTTTGATTGGGCCTTTGGGTTCATATTGTATGTCAAACTCAGATAACTCCATTGCCCATCGCACCATCCTCCCTGGAACATCTGGTTTCTGCAAGACCTTCCTGATGGGCAGGTCTATCATCACCACCACTGTAAAGCTCTAGAAGTAATGACGTAGCCTACGCGCTGAGAACACAACGGCCAAGGCTGCCTTTTCAATGGCCTGATACCTCACCTCTGGCCCTTGCAACACCTTGCTAACAAAGTAGATAGGCTTTTGTGTTTGGTCCTGCTCCTGCACCAAGACTGAACTCACCGCCCTTTCGGTGACTGCAAAGTATAAGCACAATGAGGTGTCGATCTGTGGTCTACACAGCACTGGTGGGCTGGACAGATATTGCTTCAGCTTGATGAATGCTTCTTCACACTCCTGGGTCCACAATAACCTACTGTTCCTCCTCAAGCATTGGAAAAAAGGGTGACCCTTATCACCCCCGGCTGACACAAACCTGGAAAGGGCAGCCATTCAACCTGTCAATTGTTGCATCTTCTTGACCGACTTCGAGCTCCTCATGGCTAAGATCGCCTCGCATTTGTCTGGGTTGGCCTCAATCCCCCGTTCGGTGAGCATGGAACCGAGGAACTTGCCTGCCTCTACCCCAAAGACACACTTTTCTGGATTCAACTTCAAACCATAGTTAGCTATTGTAGTGAATAGCTCCTCCAAATCAACGACTTGCAGATCTTTCACCTGGGATGTCACCACCATATCATCCACGTAGGCCTGCACGTTGCGCCCTATCATGGGTGCAAGGACCTTGTCCATCAGCCTTTGGTAGGTGGCTCCCGCATTCTTCAGCCTAAATGGCATGACTGTGTAGCAGTAGCAAGACAACTCAGTCATAAACGCTGTCTTGCTTTCGTCCATTGGGTGCATCTTGATCTGGTTATACTTAGAAAAAGCGTCCAAAAAGCTGAGTAGCTTGCACCCCGAGGCGTTATCTACCAGCGCATCAATACTCGGTAGAGGATAAGAATCCTTTGGGCACGCCTTATTGAGGTTAGTGAAGTCCATACACATCCGCCACTTCCCATTGGCCTTCTTCACCAACACCACATTCGCTAGCCACTCAGGGTATTGGATCTCCCGTATGTGACCAGCCTTAAGCAGCTTTTGTGTCTCTTCCCTGATCACCTGCCTCCTTTCTTCATTGAACTTTCGCCTCCTCTGTCGGACAGGTCTGGCTTGGGAATTCAATGCAAGGCGATGACATAAGAAGTCTGGATCAATACCTGGCATATCCGAGGCAGACCAAGCAAAAACGTCCATATGTCGTTCTATGACCCCTGCTATTTGGTATTGTGTCTCCTGGCGTAGGGATTTACCAAGTTTGAACATCTTGCCTCCAATCTCCCTTTCTACCACCTCCTCTGCTGGCTCTGGTCGTCTCTGTCGGGCGACCTCTGCTTGTGTGACCCCGATGTCTACTCGGGGCGGGTCAGTATCATCGTACTCTCCACCCGGTGGTTGGGTGGTCGCCGCGCACACTCCCCTTCTCGTCTTGAGGCTATTCTCGTAACACTTCTTAGCCTCCTTCTGATCCGACCTTATGGATATCACCACTCCTTCCATTGAGGGAAACTTCATCTTCATGTGCCTCGTCGACGCTACGACTCCCAGTCTATTTAAGGCTGGCCTGCCCAACAGATGTTGTAAGCTGATGGGGCATTGACGACCAGGTACTTGATGTTCTCGGTGCGGGAGGCCACTCCATCAGTAAAAGTGGTCCTCAGCTCTATATATCCTCGCACCTCCACCTGGTCACCTGCAAACCCATATAGGCAGCCGGTATAAGGTCTTAGCTGATCTAGGGACAACTGCAACTTGTTAAAGGTTGTCCAGAACATGACATCGGCTGAACTTCCTTGATCAATGAGGACCCGGTGCACCCTTCTCCCCACCGTAACCACTGATATCACCACTGGATCGTTGTCGTGAGGGACAACATCCCGGCGATCGGCCTTTGTGAAGATAAGGTCGATGTCTGGGAAGTGGTCTTCCTCACACGTTTCCACTGCCATCACTGAACGCGCATACTTCTTGCGTTGCGACGAGGTGCACCCTCCCTCTGAAAATCCACCCGCAATGGTGAGGATCTCACCATGTATGGGCACTTCGTGCCCCTGATCAGCCCTTGGGGCTACCACCACCTTGCCCCCTTGTGACTCCCTCAAGTAATCATTCAGGAAGCCGCTTTTTACCAACTCATCTAGCTGATGACCAAGGGCCAAGCAGTTTCGAATTGGATGGCCAAACACTTGATGGAATTCACACCAGGCACTCTTGTTGGGCCCTAATCTCTTGTCTGTCTTTGGGGGAACCTTCAGCCTCTCTGCCACGTTGGGAATGGCGATAAGCTCTTTGAGCTCCCCCATGAAATTATGTTTGGGGGGCACATCCTCCTTAGCGCGTGCCCTAGTCTGAGGCTTCCTGGCCTTGTAGGGTTTATGCTTTCCCTGAGCTCTCTTTTCCGTCATCGCCTCATGCACCCGCAGGGGTTGAGGTCGACTAGGTGCTCGCGGCCGTGAGGAGGCTCCGCTCTCCCGCTTCTCATTGAGCTCTCCTTCTGCGACGATGTGAGCGACAGCACGTCGATTGATGTCACTGAAGGTCTTAGGGCGATTTCGGATAAGGGACTCGCTGAAAGGCCCTGGCAATATCCCCTTTCTGAAGGCATGCACCACCATATCGTCATCTTTGATGTGCAACCTCACCACCATTGCCCCAAATCTGTTGAGGTAATCTTTAAGGGACTCCCTCTGATACTGCCTTACGTCAAAAGGGTCGTAAGACACCGGCGGAAGGGCCCGGTTGACAATGTACTATTCTCTGAACAGCGTGGAGAATTGCGCGAAAGACGCGATATGTCCTTCAGGCAGGCTAACGAACCATTCCAGCCCTGTCCCTGTCAACGTGGTCATGAAGAGCTTGCAATGCACCGCATCAGACCCTCCTGACCGCATCATCTGCGTGTGAAACGCTGTGAGATGCGCTTCAGGTTCCTCAACCCCAGTGAACATGGTCTTAGGCCCCACAAAGGTGGCTGGGACCACCGTGTCCATGATTGCTTGGGAGAAGGGCATGGGGAAAGCCCTTGGCAGCATTGGTGGAGCTCGATCGTCCACCACGCGATCCCTTGCTTGCTGCAAATTACTCAGGTTCACGCGCAACTCTTCATTTGTCTTGTGTAATTCCTCGTTTTTGGCCTGCGATGCGGCCAGATCCATCTGCATTCGCACCTGATCTGCCCTTGACTCCGCCACGGTCTCCTGGAGGGCGCGCATCGTTTCCATGAGTTGTTGCATGGTAACGCTTTCACCCCCATTTGGTGGGACAGATCCTTGTCTGGTATTCCTCATCTCTATGGTTTCTTCTCTTACTCTCGTGTGTGGGACCTTGTTTTACTTCGGCCCCACGGTGGGCGCCAAATGTTCTTGCCGGTTGATCTTCCTGTCGGTTGACTCCACGACACTCACGCGCCTCCTTCCTCACCTTGATATGTGCTTGGTTCTCTTGAAGCAATCTACACCTGCAAGATAGAAAGGGGCGCCCTAGAGGCCGTTTGCACTCCGACGCTCAAGTCACAACTAGGGCAAGTACACCAAGTGTTTGAGTAACTGTGTTTAGGGTTTGAAATTGCGTACCTTTATGAAGTATTTTACTACCCTTTATATAGTCTAGGGTTTCCACTGCGCCGCTACCCATATTTAGGGTTTACTGGAATACCCTTGTGCCGCTATCACCCAGTCTTAGGGTAATCTAGCACATAAGGTTTCCTTAACTGGAGTGCAAACTCTAACAAGGTGACCACCTGGGTGCCTCCTCGTGCACCTAGTCTCTGGGGCCACCTGTTCCGTGAGCGCCTTCACTGTTCACGTGCCATGCATGTAGCTTCACTGGGAAACCCTAGTTCTGATGAGTAATCGACCCCTCAGGACTCTGCACCTAACTGTGCTTTCCCTGCTACACGCATAAGCTCTTCGTGATTCAGGCCTCTCCTTACCTCTGAGCATGTTACTGATAACTGGTCTTCTTTCAGGACCCACACCAGATATTCTAGCTCTGTTTCAAAACACCCAAGAGCGATGTCACCTCGTCACACTCTGTTGCCGAGGACTCATCAAGTGATGAGGACACATCACTCCACTCTGGTGGTCGACCGCTGATGACTAGTCATCCTGCTAGTTCATACTGCCTGCGGGGTCCATCCCATGTGACTTAAGGCTACGCCGTGGGACCCAACTGACGTGGCCCACCATTACTAGCTGTTCTCAGTGTTCGAGGACTAGTCGGTACAAGTGCAACTCTCGTGGCCCTATTCCTTTCCTGGAGTGTGTAACTTAAGGTGTGGCCGTTAGGGTTTCAGTGCCCACCCCAGCGCTGCCAGCCCAAACTTGTCTAATAACTTAATATCTCACGTGCCTTAAAACCTTCACATGCCTCCCATGCGTTTCTAAGGATAATTCTATTGTATCAGAGTCTTACATCTTGAACACATCCTGAATGCATGGCATATCTGTGAATTTGGTTTTGCACCTTGACACGTGTAATTTCGTGGGCCCCTCTGTGGGCCCTACCATGCCGACCTCTCCTGTGTCGACCTCTTGCTCATGTGCCGACATCTGAGGTCTGGCCACTACACTATTTATGAATAAATAATTAAAAGCTTCATAGTTTTAATATATTTTATAACTAAATTCTCTAAAATTTTGAAGTGTAACTTTACATTACAAATAAATTTTCTAAAGTTTCAAAATTTATTTTAAAAACTCAGGAAAATTACCTTGGATAATAAGTATATCAACAACTAATCTTGGATAATAAGTATATCAACAGGATTTGCATATTTTTTATGATTGATGGTAGTTGGTTTATATAATTCCTAGTATTTTTGTTACGAGCTCATACTTCAAAAAACTTGACTTATTTTGTTTTAGCTTTTGATGTACATATATTTTATGTGCAATTTTATTTTTAGTTATAACTGTTAATATTTAATTCTCATAATTTTGAAATATTTTAAATTAAGGTCTTTATTTTAAAATGCATCTAATGAATAATTCATAGTGAAAGTGAGAAGTGATAAAGTTAATTTTTCCTCGCAATATGTTCTTGCAATCTTTAGCCAAAAACACACATGACTTTAAGGCCCACATCTGATAGATAATGAAATTATGTAGTATATATAAAGAAGTGATAAACACCAGTTCTTGTCGAGTTAGGTAATAGTGGCTTGTGACCCAAGTTGGGGTAGTAAAGGGATGGAAGAAGCAATATTGGAGTAGGAAGAAGATAGTGCTTTATTTAGTGTTTATTTTCCTTGGATAATAGACATAAGTGTGGATGAATTGTGATTTCTTGTTAGGATTGTTGTCAACGACTATTGAGCCTATGCCAGAGAGTAATGTGTCTACGGTGGAAGAGAGAAGTCGGGAGGATCGATAGAGATGATGGAAAATGGGGTTAAAGGTTATTTCAAATGGCAAGACATTTTATGAAAATTTCGAAACTCATGGTATTTTACCGAACCCATGTTATTTATAGGAGGTTCTTAAACCCATAATATTTTACGGAGGTTTTAAAATTCATGGTATTTTACGGATGTTCTTAAACCCATGGTATTTAAAAGGGGTTTTGAAAGGCTTTTCCTAAGGCTTAAAAAACCCTCAGGGAACATGTTCCCCAGGGATGGTTTAGTGGGGAAAACTACAACCCTGTTATTGCTTCTGTTAAAATAAACTCCTATTAAAACCATTTTTTCTTGTAGTGCATCCACCCATCTTATAGCCAAAGTTATTGCTTCTTTGAATCACATGAAATATTGACATGAATCATTCCTTTTTCCTTCAGACTAGATATCCCAGAAAACAATCCACTCTCTTTAGCTTTTTCTTTGCTACCCCGAGATCTCTACTGCCAATAGTGATGCCAAATGTAGAGTTCCTATCTCCTTTCCTTGAATTCTTTCTTTTGGTCTTCTTGTTGTCACTGATACGAGTTCACCATTTCCTGTAAAATAAACACACAAACCTTTCCCAGCTTATCTGATATCGAGCTTAAGAAAAAGATTAAACCTTCTTTATATCCCACTTGATTATTTGCTACATCTGACCCTCCTCTCATACCTAAACTATCCCTAAAACACCAACACTTATGAAATCATTTCTTTTATACTAATTTTAGACATGTCATAGGATCCATACACCATTCAGAGTATGTAAAATTAGCTAATCTCTCTTTACTTGTAATCCATGATCATACCTTTAATTGAACCATCATTTTGTGTGTGTTTTAGGTTTGACAATCTAGCGTGTAAATCGTTAATCTCTAGTTTGATGGTTACCAAATTTCTGGTGGTTACAGATCTATGTATATATATGTTGTTATACTATTTGGATGTTATCGGGTGAGGGTCCAATCATGTTGCTCAGATGTCTAACCAACAAAAGAGCAATTTGGTTATGTGGAGTGTCGATGGGGATGAAACTTTATATTTTTTAGTTATCCTCTATGACTACGCCTATATTACAGGGTTCTTGTTTATTCGAGATCGCTTAACTGAAGTACTGGAAAAAATATATTTTTTGAGCCTCTCTATCCCTGATAATTGCATGACTTAATTTCCAGTTGTTATATAAATTGGTTATTATTCCCTGAAAAGGGGGGTGATCGGAAGACATTATAAAAAGGGGAAGACCCTCAATAGAAAGGTAAGTATTATTCCATGCAATACAAACTACATTGATATTTTATGCTCTCACTGACTTGATCGTCGGAGTATTGTCAACAGTTGGAGCTCCTCTCATCTCTTTATGACCTTCAAGCATTCAAAAGTTGCATTTACAAAAGGATCACCTCGGAGACCACCTTCAGTTTGGCGATAACATTTAGTGCCCACTGTGGGACAAGTAAAATTGATTGTCTAACCACCGAAACACTCAAAACATAAACCTTAGTAATCAGACGACATGAGGAACATGAGACAAGGAATACAAATGCAAGACGGGGACGACACACCCACCCTACAGCAGATCATGGTGACAATACGAGCTTTTCTGTGAAACGATGAAGAGGCAAAAAGGCAAGCCTAGGAGTTCTAGCAAGAGCGGGATTGTCTACGCGAGGAAGCCTGCACCAATCGCAAAGAAGCCCGAACAAATCAAGAACAACTTTAAGGAGAGGTAGATTCTTCCAAGGAACTAATGGAAGACACAGTTTGAATGAATAAAGAACTACAGAAAACCAAGGAAGAGTTGTGGAGGACCATGCATAGGCAAGTAAGGAGAGGCACACAAGTTCATTCTCTGGATATATAATCACGAGATAATCCCCAACCATTTTAACAAGCAATCATGGAAGAACCGATCCCACCTCATTTCATTACTGCAAAGCTTATATGATCCAACTTTACAAGAAGATGACCACGAACACAAAAGAGCATTCGAGGCTAGGTCAATCATCTCAGATTGAGACACAAGATCCCACCATCCATCAAAAGATACTCAAGAGAAGAACACCTAGGCATGGGCCAGAGTATCAATTGTTCTTCCTTCTAGTCTTTTTAGGACAAGATTAAATTGTAATCAATTGGGCTCATATTGGCCCAATTAGAAGAAATAAGCTAGCTTAGGTTTGTAGAAAACCTACTTTCTAGAAGATCACCCCATGTGTCGCCCATGTGTTACACTCTCTTAACCTAGCTTCTAGAAAGGCCATTTTAACCTAGTTTCTATAAGGTTTTCCCATCCATGTGTGGCACCCTTGGCCAAACCCTAGGTTTTAGAATGGTTCCCTCATGTGTGCCCCTTCTCTCCCACTCTTGCTCTCAAGGCACTTGGATCTATAAATAGGGTGCCTCTCCTCTTGTAAAAACACATTGAATGAATAGTAAAGAAACTCTGCTTGGGTGAGTCTCGAGTGTTCCTATTTTCTTCTGAGTTTTACCTTGGCAGAGATGGCTGTAAGTAGCAACTCACATCCTGACTCATCTTGGAGCTCATTCCCCCAATTGGCGTGATTCACCTCCACTTCTTGATATAATCCAAGTGGCCAAGATGACCAAGGACTCAAGAGACAATTCACATTGTGAGCAGTCATCTCAGCAATCAAGTCAAGGCCCACCAAATACGAGACGGACCTCACTAGAAGAAGAACTTGGCATATACCAGAACATCAACTGTTCTTTCTTCTGGTCTTCTTAAAAGAAAAAAACATGTTTGTAAATAATTTGGGCTCACTTTTGGGGTCCAAATAGCAAAATAGGCTAGAGTAGGTTCACATAGCATAAAAGGGAGTGTACTTAGCGAAATGGGCTTGTACCAAGCCCACCTTTTCAAGACAAAACACCTAGAATTAAGGTTTCTAACTTACCTTCTAGAAGCTATGCCTAAAGGTGTGATTTTGACCATGGTCAACCCTAGGCAGCCCCTCTCCCTTGCCATTTCTACCCTTCACCCATCTTGCCCACCAAGACACCCCTTCCTATAAATAAGGTGTCTTGCCTCATGTATTTACAACTAGAATTTGAATAGTAAAGAAACTTTGCTTGAGTGATCAGTGAGCTTTGTCTCCTAAATATTTTGGGTCTTATCTTGAGTGTGTGAGCATTTCAAGTGGCGGCTCTTCCTTACTTATATTGGAGTTCCCACCCTCCAAGTGGCGTGTTCATCTTTTCCAATCTCCATAAGCTTCCTTCATCTAATCTTTTTCATTCCTTTCCATTTTTGCCATTTATTTTCTTCATTATGTTATTGTTTGTGTCTTTTTTCATTTGATCATCTTCTTGATTCCATGCTCCATTTTATGCTCCTTAATTTTCGCCTTTGCATCATCCACACCATATTGTTGTCTTTTTCTCTTTGCCCTTCTGAAGTGGACCTTCACACTTATTTAACCACTTGGTTAAGTAATGTCCAGTGGGAATCTTCTTAGGGTTCTCTCCTTAAATTGCTAAATTAAAAATCATAAACAAGAGCAACCAATTAAAATGCGCAATCCTAAAATCAACTCACATCATGTGGTATCAGAGCATGGTTATTTTGTGCTTATTTGGCAGTGTATTTTTCACTAGGGATGGCAAAGTGAGGCGGGCCGTACGGACCGGCCTGGAGCCCGCTCAGAAAAACAAGGGGCCAGGTGCGGGGCATGACGGGTTGACCCGCATAACCCGCATAACTTAAAAATGTAAAAATTTTTTTCTGCACCCCCATATCTTCTTAATGCAGCCCCATATTTTCTTAATGCAGCCTCATATTTCACATTCTGAAATTTTTAATAACATCTTACTATAGATATCTCGTGAAAATAATATTATGAGACCATTTACCTAATGAATCTAAATTTATTTAAAAATTTTATTTAAAAGATTATTTTTTATTAATTTTTTAAAAAAAAATATTTCTTATGCAGACTAGTCCACAGTCCCGCAAGCCAATCCTTATGCGGGCGGGTTAGAAAAATCAACTCGCATATTTTATGCGAGGCGGGCCAAACCGGCCTGTATTTAACGGGTTAAATGCAGAACAAGCCTATGCATGCGAGATAGGCCTATGCGGGACAGGCCACCACACACACGTCATGTTTTTTTGGAGTCGAATGTAGAAACATTGACGTAATTGACTCCTTTTATGCACCACTATGAACACGTTATTTCTTAAGTGATTAGGGGAACCTTGATCTCAATAACCCACAAGTTGATTCAATCATCCTTGTTGGGGTCAACAAACAACACAACTATCAGTTATTCGAAAGTTACAATCTCAATCACTATAATTTTTCGAGTTTGAGCATCGTTTCTTTCTTCTTCTTCCTCTTCCTCTTCCTCTTCCTCTTCCTCTTCGCCTTCATCTTCCTCCTCTTCTTCCTCTTCCTCTTCTTCTTC